>JASPKP010001044.1:10000-32891 GCA_030674155.1 Stramonita haemastoma | reverse complement strand
TTTAATGCCATTTGTCTATTGTAAAAATATTCACAATAAAACATAGGAAAATGTTTGGGTGTTTGTCTTTGACTCACAGCAGATGCATGGGAGCAGGGTCATGTAAAGAATGGGAGCAGGGTCATGTAAAGAGACAGTTCAATGTTTGCTATGTCAGCAGACAACCCAACATCAGAGTGTTCGCAACCAAATGAGACAAAATCAGAAACGGGAAGGGGCAAAAATGCTTGAATTGGCCAGGAAAAAATTAGAATCTGCACAGGTGAATGACTGCGTGTGCATACCTGTTCCCATCTTTGATCGGGCCCAAACTGACCAACAAACCCTCTGGGAGTCATCACAGAAGTGGACGATAAAGGC
Organism: Stramonita haemastoma; assembly: GCA_030674155.1. Lineage (NCBI taxonomy): Eukaryota > Metazoa > Mollusca > Gastropoda > Neogastropoda > Muricidae > Stramonita > Stramonita haemastoma. The sequence goes on along the minus strand of JASPKP010001044.1, from coordinate 32,531 downwards.
ATGTTCACAAATGCCACTAAACAGAACTTCTTGCACAGAAATTTAGCAGGAATCAATTGTGACACTCTGCCATATGAGGAGTCGCATTGCACCAGTGGTCAAATTTGTTGTTGTTGACATGCTATTAATCTGCAATAAAATGGCTATACAACACAGAAAATAGACTGAATATTGAACAATTCTATCAAAAGTTATTACAAATTGAAATGATAGACTGCAGGAAGTGTCAAAATGAGAAATTGACAAGTTTAGCATGCTAATAGGTGATCAGAATGAGGGCTTCACTATTTCCAAAGCACGTTTAAAGACAAAAGAAAACAGAATTATGCCTTGATATTCCGCTACAGGGTAGAATAAGTTCTATAGTTTTATGATCAATCAAAATATCAAAATCGACAAACTCACCCCCACCTGCCTTTAATGGCTCCTAGTGGAAAAGTGGATTATGTGCTAAGCGGCTCATTTCGTGGTGGAGCGTCACAATTTGAAGTCAATGACCAGGGGCTAATGACCACCTACGACATTCCAATGGAAAAGCGACACCAATCAATGTCTGTGAGAGAGGCAGCCGTTGTGTCCAGTCTTGGACACGGCCAAGGTTTTGCAAAGTGCAACTGTAATGGAACCTGTACTACAAACAAGTGCAAGTGTCACAAGGCTCGGCTACAGTGCACTTCTCATTGTCACCCGAGAAATGCAAAGTGCAAGAACAATTACAATTGAGACAAAAGCCTACTTATGACACTTTTAAATCCAACCTCAAGACACACTTATTTCAAACCTAAGTTTTTCTCCTTCCGCTTCCATCTCTTACCTGTCCCTGCCTTCAACATCCACCTGCCAAAGTGCATAACGTTTGTAGGTGTGTGTGCGCGCACGTGCGTACGTGTGTGCGTGCATGCGTGCGTGTGTGTGTGTGTGAGTGTGTGTGTGTGTGTGTGTGTGTGTGTGTGTGTGTGTGTGTGTGTGTGTGTGTGTGTGTGTGTGTACATTCGAATTTGTCAAAACTGTAAATTGTTGCGTGTTGTGTGTTGTGTAGGTCGAATGCAAGCGCTTTGATTTGTTTTTGCAAGATATAGCGCTATACAAATTCCATGTATTATTATTATTGTTATTATTATTATTATTATTATTATTATTATTATTATTATTATTATTATTATTATGTCAATTAAACATGAAACATGTTTATTTGTGGGGGGGGGGGGGGGGTGCGTGTGTGTTGGCGTGTGTGTGTATGTGTGTGTTGGCGTGGTGTGTGTGTGGGTGTGGGGGGGGGGGGGGGGGGAGGAGTGCTTTTGCAAATGGTGTGTGAAGGTGAACATGAGTGTAGGCATGTGTGTGCTTTTAAGGGTGTGTGTATTCATGTGTATTGACAAGATTTAATGTGTAGTTTACTAACTGGGTGAATGAACCAACACCAAAACATTTTCCTATGTTTTATTGTGAATATTTTTACAATAGACAAATGGCATTAAAGAATCTGAATCAATGTTAATTTTATGGACTTGCTCACTCTGTGCGCATTGTATACAATGAGCAACTTTAATGTATTGCTCATTATATACAGTGTGTAACTGTTTTGCTCATTGTGTATAATTAAAAGTTAAAGTCTGTCCCGAGCCTAAGGCTCATCAGGCCGGTGCTTATCCTGGTTTCTGTGGCGTTAAGCGACTGAGAGTCACAGACTCCCCCCCTGGATAGGACACCAATCTATTGCAGGGTTAACCCCAACACAAGGTTGGTACCCCTTTTACACCTGGGTGGGGTGAGAAAAGAACCGTAAAGTGCCTTTTCCAAGGGCACAACGCCATAGCCGAAAGCTGGGATCGAACCTAGCAACCTTTAGATTACGAGTCCAACACTCTAACCACTAGACTACAGTGGTGGTATTGTGTATAATGTGCAAAACTTATTGCCACTGTAGACACTGAGTATGAAATGTTGCACATTGTATACAATAGGCAAACTGTACAGATTGAGTACGACATATACATGTATCTTTGTGGTCAATCGTCACTAAATTTGACCTATTTTTAGCTGACCTACTTAACTGGTTCAGCAATAAACTATAGTAAGAGTTTATGTCAAATGCAAGGTCAGAATTGATATAATGCAGTATTTAGATACTTCAGCACTCTTTTCTTGCAAGCAAAAGTATCAAAAGGGAACACCGCATACTGACCTAATTAAATTTAACCTCACACCTCTCAGCATTCACACCCCAGCATGTATTTCCTTTTCTAATAAAAATATGACTCAGAAAGGATTTAGGTACCTACAAACCAATTTCCATGATTTAAACTGAACCTGCACAATAGGGTGATGTTTTCTCCTTTAAGGGCCTGCTACTTTGAGTAGGAGATGGGGATTCTTCAAGTGAGCTTCTTTTCTCCCACTCTCTTCAGGGTAAAGATAAATGACATTGTCAGATTGGTCCACCAGGGTGTGAAATTCTCCCTCACAGCTGTCAGTTTCCCCACTCTCAGCTGCTAATTAATCCATCCCATCCCCCTAGGTGGGGCATTTTGTGCTATTTATAGCAGGAACTGACCACACTTGGACTAAGTGAGCTTCTTTTCTCCCACTCTCTTCAGGGTAAAGATGAATGACATTGTCAGATTGGTCCACCAGGGTGTGAAATTCTCCCTTTTTGTGGATGACTTTGCTCTCTAAGCTACAGGCAGTACTCCTGTGGGAGTTCAAAGACAGCCACAACTTTGTGTGAGCGAGGTACAGAAATGGGTGCAGGACAACAGATTCAAGTTTTCTGCCACCAAGACCAAATGAATCCACTTCAATAAAAACTTCAGAGCACATTTCCCTGACCTCATCACCCACCTGGGAAAATCCAGCATCATGGCAGCTTCTTCTTCTTCTTCTTCTTCTTCTTCTTCTTCTTCTTCTTCTTCTTCTTCTCTCGTTGGCTTTACACTGGCAGATGTGTCTGGGAAAAATAATGGAATGTCCTTTCTAGCTCCTTTTGTGGGCTGTACAGCTTAGTCTGTAGGGTTATCTCCATGGGTCACACTTTCTTCCTCAGGTCACTGAATAGCATATATCTCTGAAGGATGTGCTTGCCTGTCTGGTTTTCTTTACCACAGGCACACAGGGGAGAAGGAGCAAGTTTCAGCTTTGTAGACATAATTATGGTGGTTGTCATCCTGGCAGCAGCAGATGTCAAGGTTTTAGGGAACCAATTATTTTTTGACCAGAGGCTAAATTTTGGATGTTGTATGCAATGTCTGAGAATGCACTGTCAGAAAGCCATGAACCTTATGGAGACAATTGCCCATCATGACTGGGGAGCTGTCCAAAAGACAATGCTGTATCTCTACAGGATGCTTGTGCACTCTGTTAGACAATGGCTTTGATTTTATTCATTTATTTATGTATTTATTTATGTATGTATTTATTTATGTATGTATTTGTTTATTTATTTATTCTTTTATGGATCAAAGAGGCCTTCATACCTGAATTCTCTAGATCCCATTCACATCAGGAGCTCAGAATCTTTTTGGGAGTGTTTCCATCAATACATGTTGATAGTCTCCTTGCAGAAGTAGGAGAACCATCTTCCTCTCTGAAAAAACTGCTGTCTGAATTAAACTCTGAGCTATTACGTGAAACTGTATTTGGAGTACAACAATCCTGCTTACAACAGAGCTCTTGAGCACAAGCCCAGTTGTGGGCAGAGTTTGAGGAATCTCCTTCTGCCACCCTCCTCTAAGGATTATGATCATTCCTGATCTGCAAGAGGTTGTTCTTCTCCTTTCGTTTGCTTTACACCATCAGTTGTGTCTGGGAAAAATAATGGCATGACCTTTCCAGCTCCTCTCATGGGTATACTGTCTACAGCTTGGTTTGTAGGGTTATCTTCGTTGGCCACACAACTTCATGCATAATTTGTTAGAGAGCACTTATGACCTGATACCACTGACTTCAGCCCTTTAGGTTTCTGTCAGGGTTACCCCACCCTTATCTCCTGTTACTCTGGGAGCCCAAGGGGTGACAATGTGTTCTCACTTTTCTACAATGTGTTCTCTACAATCTTGGCTGTTTTCTATGTACAAAAATTACTCTGTCTGTGAATTTTACAAAACATTTAGCTCGAAGAGTGGCTTACCAAAAACGTCTGCATGTAAATAAAATATGAAAGTGTTGGTAAAAACATTGAATTCAAAGCATAACTCTAATCTTCTTTTGTCTTTTTTTTCTTTTAGACAGAATGTGCAAATCAGTGTTTACCAGAAACCAAAATCTTGCACATGGAATTCAGACAATATCAGGGATATGGCAAAGCATATAGCATGGTTCAGGTGTGCCTTGAAGATCTCAAGAAAGTTTGACATGGTGTGTGTTGTCATCGTCAACTGGCTGGATGGACTGTCTCCAGCAACAACAACCCAGGACCTTTTTTTGGCAGCCATGTGTTCCAAGGATCATCCAAGTGAAAGGTTTCTGTGCTGGTCAGAGCAGCTGTGGAATGAGGTATAAACTTGCCAATAATAATGATAATGATTCAGATGATGAAAATGTTATTGTTGATTCTACAGCATGTTAAATCAGTATTTAAAAGATTGTATGTGAGGAAGGCTGTGGGTGTGGATGGTATTTGTAGTCTGCTTTAAAAATTTTGTACTGAACAGAACAGCTGTGTCATGTTTTTAGTGATTTGTTTTCTCTGTCTTTGAAATATGCCATATTCCTAGTCTCTGGGGGGAAAAATCAATTATTTGTCCTGCTCCGAAAAATAATCACCCCAATTTTTAAATGATTACAGACCAGTAGCTCTCACCACAATAACAATGACCTGCTTTAAAATACTCCTTCTGAAACAGCTTTTTTTTCCACTTCATCATATCTGGATCCTCTTTAATTTGTATACAAAGCCAACAGAAGCACAAATGTGACCATTACCTTGCTGCACAATGTCTACTCCTACTTAGAAAAACCTGAGCCTGACTGTCAAAACCAAAAAATGAACTGAACAGGATTGTCACCAGATATGGCAAAATTGTGGGCTGTGAGCAAATAAAACTGAATGATTTGAATGAATGCTGTGTGAGAGATAGAGCAAGACAGTTTGTAAGTGACAGTACTCATGTGCTATCAAAATATGTCGAAGTCCTCCTTTATTTATTTATTCATTCTTTTGTATTGAGGATAATGGGATAAGCACTCTTGTGCTTTTTTACATCCAGTCCCTGTGTGTATGCAGTTTTGTAAATGTCATCTGTTCCCACTGGCACATGATGGCCTACTCTTAAGAGAAGCGGAACAGGATTTAACATGTGCGCAAGATGTTCTGCGTGTGTTCACACATGGGGCCTCAGTTTAAAGTCTCACCCGAAGGACTTTGGGGGAGAGTGGAGTCAGCACTGATGTTAACTCCAGGAGAAAAATCTCCTCGACCGGGAATCAAACCCGGGTCGTCAAATTGCGAACGCAATGTTCTGACCTCTAAGCTATCCCATCCCCTGACCTCTAGGCTATCCCGTCCCCTGACCTCTAGGCTATCCCATCCCTGACCTCTAGGCTATCCCGTCCCCTGACCTCTAGGCTATCCCGTCCCGGAAAGCCCTACAGAGTACCCAAGTCTAAAACTCTGGGATATAAAAATAGTTTTATTCCAACCTCAGTTCTGCTGCTTTAAGTGCATGACAATAAATCTGAACTGATCCAAAGTGAGTGAGTGAGTGAGTGAGAGAGAGATGGAGGGAGGGAGGGAGAGAGAGAGGAATGGGAGAAGGAGAGAGAGAGTGGGTGGTGGTGGTAGAGGAATGGGTGGAGTGGGGGAGGGGGGGCAAGGGAGATACAGAGCTCAGGTAGAAAAGGTATGGGACTTTTTGAAGCATGGGAAAGGTTGGCTACTTTTTATGATTTTAAATTGTGTTCAATATTTTAATAAATGAGGTTTGGTTTCATTGATATTAATTTATTTAAATGAACCATACATGTTAGGTTTCAATGATATTGGTTTAAATGAACCATACATGTTAGGTTTCATTGATATTTGTTTAAATGAACCATACATGTTATAGCAATTTGGTTTATGTCATAAGAAGACATGCCCATGTTTGAATGTTTTCAATGTGTGTGTGTGTTGTGTGTGTGTGTGTGTGTGTGTGTGTGTGTGTGTGTGTGTGTGTGTGTGTGTGTGTGTGTGTGTGTGTGTGTGTGTATGTGTGTGTATGTGTGTGTGTATGTGAGTGTGTGTGTGTGTGAATGTGTGTGTGTGTGTGTGTGTGTGTGTGTGTGTGTGTGTGTATGCGGGCACTGCGGGTGCCCCTTGGGAGCCCTGTGTAAGTGTGTGGATGGGACACACACCAGTGTTTGTGATTTTGCTTTAAATTGGTGACTTTATGACTGGATGAAGTATTGGAATTGATTGATTTCTTGGTGCTTTTTTTATATTGTGATGGGTGCATGATGATGTTAGTGTGTTGTGGTAGGCCTATATGTCCATGATATTAAACTTACATGTTTACTTTTTTATGTATGACTTCTAACCCCTTAGACTTCTCTTTGTAGGGGATAATAAATAATAAACAATAATACATGGAATTTATATAGCGCTATCTATTGTAAAAACAAATCAAAGGGCTTGCATTTGACCTATACAACACACAACCAATCAATAACAATATATAGTTTTAGCAAATTCGAATGTACATGCATGCACGCACGCACACACACACGCATGCACATGCCTGTGTGCTCCCGAACTTATACAGGTTATACACTTTGGCAGGTAGATGTTGAAGGCAGGGACAGATAAGAGATGGAAACAGAAGGAGAAAATCTTAGGTTTGAAATAAGTGTGTCTTGAGGTTGGATTTAAAAGTATCATAAGTAGGCTTTTGGGGGAGGGAGAGAGGGAGATCGTTCCAGATCAATGGACCAGAATCAGAGAAAGAGCAGCGGCCAATGGTAGATAGGTTAAATCTAGGTATTGGTAAGGACAAAGTATCTGTGGCCAAGCAGAGGGAGTGAGAAGGTGTGTACAAGTGAAGACATTCACAGATGTAGGAGGGTGCTGTTTTGTGGAGACATTTGTGACAGAGGGTATTGATCTTGTAGTTTACTCTCTGTGGTACAGGCAGTAGAGAGATTGCAAGAGAGGGGTAATGTGCTCAGATTTTTTCTTTCTGAGGACCAGACGAGCACCAGAGTTTTCTATATGTTGAAGGGAGTGGATAGATGATGCTGGTAGACCAGCCAAAATAGTCCAGATGTGAAAGAATTAGAGAAGTGACAAGTTTGGGTGTTGCATTAGTGGACAGGTACTTTCAAATTGCACTAATGCCCGTAGTTGATAGTAACATGACTGACAGGTCTGGGTGATGAATTTTTGCATGGAGAGTGTGTTGTCAACAATGACCCCAAGATACTTCACAGAAGTGGATAGCAGAACTGACGTGTTACTGAATTCTATTGAAGTTGTTGAAATGGAGGAGAGTTTGTGTTTGGTGCCTACAAGCATAGCTTCAGTTTTATCTGCATTTAGTTGTAACTTGTTTTGTATCATCCAGTGTTGGATATCTTGAAGGCAGTTGGTCATATTTGTCAAGAGAGAAGGCAGATTTTCAGATGTATCACTGCTTTGAATCTGAGAGTCATCGTTATAAAAGTGATAATAGATATGATGACGGTCTATTACATGTGACAGTGGAGCAGTATAGAGGGTAAAAGAAGACAAAAGGGTCCAGAACTGATCCCTGAGGGACACCACATTCCAGTTTGGAAGGTGCTGATTGAATCTTGTTTACTGCAACTGTATGGACACGGTCTGTAAGGTATGAAGTAAACCAGGTGAGGGCTGTGCCTTTAATACCAAACATGTTTTGGAGACAGGAGAGACGAATTGAATGGTCTATAGTGTCAAAGGCAGCAGATAAGTCGAGAAGAGTGAGAAGGGAGATTTTCCTTAAGTCACAAGCATGGAGAAGCATGTTTAAGGTATGGATCAGGGTGGTTTCAGTGCTATGGTTGACGCGACAGGCAGACTGGAAAGGGGGAAAGAGATTATTGGAAAGAAGATGGCTATACCTGTATATATCCATGATATTATGCTTACATATCTACTATTTCTATGCATGGCTTGTAACCCCCTAGATTTCTTTTTGTAGGGGATAATACCTATATATATGTCCATGATATTATGCTTACATGTTTACTGTTTTTATGTATGGGTTGTAATCCCTTAGAGAAACCCCTTAGATTTAATTTTTTTGATGATATTGCTTTTATTTTACTTTTATTGTCTGGCCATGTAATATGCTGTGTATTGTATTTGATAATCTTTTTTTTTTGGATTTCGAAGTTCCCCGGAAATCATATGATACAGAAACAAATTTATTTGGTAACCAGTTCATTGAGTTATGTAACATGTTTGATTGTGTTATTCTCAGTGGGCTTTGCAATACAGATTTTGATGAAAATTATTCAGTTCAGGTTTTAAGGAGTGAGTTTCATCTCATCTCGTTGCTTCTACAATTTGTAACATTTTTGGGGTGGCCCGAGGTGCTGAAGTGGGAGAACTTGCTGATGCATGGGACCTCTGACTTTCTGGCTTCTGACTACAGTCCTGATATCGGAGAAATCTGAAAAGGACTATAATTCGACTAAAACAACAACAAACAGACAAGCCCTCACCATGGTAGTGCTTATTACATCACCAGGCATGGAGAGTTTATTGTTGTGCTTTTGAATGCTCTGACAGCAATTCTGCTGTTTTGAAGATGTACACTTTTTGGATGAGACTCTCTCTTCTCTCTCTCTCTCTCTCTCTCTCTCTCTCTCTCTCTCTCTCTCTCTCTCTCTCTCTCTCTCTCTCTCTCTCTCGGGGGCCAATTACGTGATGCGAAGACGAAGACGTATTGAAATCGAGCTGGTGTTTCTGTGATTCAAAAACTAGTTTTAAAGTGGCTTTAAATCTTCATTGATTGTATATAGATAGATCAGGAGGATGGGCATATCCGTGCAGTTGTACAGAGCTGTGTGTGGGACATTTGCCGCAGTGTTCGCCTCCTTCATGTCTAAACGGGCAGAATTTAAATCAACTATGAGAAACGCCATTCTGACGTTGAGAAACCGGCGAGACGGTGTCCTGTTAGGACTGACCCTCACCTACTTATTTTGGGGGGGGCTTTTATTGCGGTGTGGCGATGTGGAGACCAACCCTGGACCCACCACCCTGGATCCACTGGCCGCAAGCTGAGGCAGACCAGCTTGGTTGATGGTGCTGGTGGTCGTAGCACCATCACAGGCACAGCATCCAGGAAAACCAGAACGAGGGCTGATGTGACTACCTACACCAACACGCCTACAACCATACACCGTGGCCAGGACTCCTCTTCTACTGGGTCTCCTAAGGAACTGTCCTTCAACACCATGACAGCAAAAATCGAAAAAGTGGAAAACTTGCTGAAAACAACAACTGACAGTTTGAACAATGAGATCAAATTGTTGACAGACAGTGTTGGTGCGTTGAAAGAGGAAATGTGCAGCCTGAAGAAAGACATGGACGTTCTTAGAACTGAAAATGAAGACTTAAAACAGTCGAATACAAAATTGATGGATAGGATTGAAAAACTAGAAAAGAAATCTGATGATTTAGAAGGAAGGTCCAGACGAAATAATGTCATTTTTCATGGTTTAGAGAAGAGAGCTGATGAGACTGGAGCTGACTGTGAGAGGATTGTAAAAAGTCTTCTCTCAGAAAAAATGGATGTAGCAGATGTGAAATTCGATAGAGTGCACAGGATAAACTCTAAACCCAGCTCTCCCATTATTGCTAGGTGTTGTTTTTATCAAGATAAGCTTAGCATACTGAAGGCAAAGTCTCGGCTGAAGGGCTCAAAGATTTTTGTAGACGATGATTTCTCCCAAGCTGTTAGAGAAATTAGACGCAAACTGACCCCATATTTGAAGAGTGCCCGAGCAGAAGGAAAGAATGTGAGAATGATCTTTGATCATTTGATCATTGATGGTGAAAAGGTGACCCTCAATGATCTCGAAAGAAACAAATAGCTTGTTGGCCGGCCCATACACACATCTGTCTGTAGAGGTAATTCACAGGGGGGTAGGAAAAGTAAACTTACACGGGCGTAAAGTCTCAGTTAGATAGGACTAGACCTAGACCTACTCCAAAGGAGCTTTGTGCTGTAACCAGCAAGAGGGGGCTTTGTGCTGTAACCAGCAAGACGGGACCTGGCTTTGCTGGGCCAGGAGACAAAGACCGAAGTAGGCTAGCCCTAAACCTAACCCTACATAGGCTGAATGATGTGTCATCTGGCTTTAGACCATGTTTAAATGAAGAGTCCTCTTTAAATAATGATTTTGGTACAGTTGATAGCATTAATTTGATGTCTTGTCATATTAGTGGAAGTAGTGAAAATGTGAGTTTAGATGATGTAGTAGATAAACTAGAGTGTGGCAATACAAATCAAGCAAATAAAACTTTTTCGTTTTTGTCCTGGAACGTAAATGGATTATTTTCAAAACTGGCCGATGGAGATTTTGTATCTTATGTGCGTAGCTTTGATTTTATTTGTCTGACAGAAACGTTTTTGGAAAATATCCAGCCAGATGCTTTTAGTGGCTATAAAGCCTTCTGTAAGGCGGCAACTAAAGTTAGCCATCAAGGGAGACGATCAGGGGGAGTAGTTTGTTTGATTAAGAATGAGTTATCTGCTCTTGTAAAATATTTAGATGTTCCATACCCTAACATTTGTACTTTTCTCTGTGACAAATCTTTATTGTGTACTTCAAGAAATGTTTTGCTTGTATGTGTGTATATCCCACCTGAAGGCTCTCCTTTTTATAACATGTTTGATAATGATAGTGGGATTGCTATGTTGGAAGAATATTTAGCTGATTGTGTGGTTGCTTTGGATGAAGTTGATATAATATTGTGTGGAGATTTAAACAGTAGGACATCAAATTTTTCTTGCCATCATGTGGCAGATGATTTTATCTCAGAGCTCCAAAGCAAAAGCATGTCTCTTAGTGGTAATCGTTATTCTGAAGATTCTGTTATAAATAATTATGGTAAATTATTATTGAATATGTGTACTACATTTAGTTTACAAATTCTGAATGGTGTATGTAATGGTGATCAGCAGGGACGCTATACGTACATTTCTGATGGAGGATGCAGTGTTAATGATTATTTTTTAGTGTCAGATGATTTGTTCTCTCAGATTTTTGTCTCATGTCGTTTGTTTGTTGCTGAACGTTCTGATTCAGATCACCTTCCTGTGGAATTACATATTAATCCATTGTATAAAACTTATGTAATAGCCGAAGAGCCATCTGTTGTGGAAAAGTTTGTGTGGGATGAAAACAAACTCTCAGCTTATAAAGATAATCTTTGTGAGGAAGACATGTGTGTAACTTTTTCAAATGCCTTACAGATGATTGATGAGAATATTAATGAAGCTCTAGATTTGTTCAATAGTTGTATAAAGTCCAGTGCTGAATGTATGAAGAAACAGGTACATGTAAAAAAAGGTTTATCAAATGCAACATGGTTTGATAATGAATGTAAAAGTATGAAGTACAGGGTAAGAAAATTATTAAAGACTTACCGGAAAACGTTGAAGAACGAAGACAGAAACTTGTACTGTGTTTTAAGAAGGGAATATAAATACATGCTAGAAAGGAAAAGGAGACAGTATAATATGACATTACTTGCAGACATGGTGTCTTCAATCTCTTCTCAAGTCCAGTTCTGGAAAAGTGTTAAGAAGGCGTCATTTAGAAATAGTCAGCCAAAGAATAGTATATCAGTTGACAGTTGGTTTCAACATTTCAAAACCCTGTTGGAGAAAGACTCATCAGACAACTCCATGAATACTAATGTTGACTATGATGAAAGTGAGGAAGATTTTGATCGTCCAATATCTAAAGGTGAAATATATTGGGCACTTAGAAAACTAAAAAATGATAAAGCAGCAGGTCCTGATCAAATCATCGGAGAATTGCTGAAAAATGGAGGTGAAGATGTTGTGCTTTTCCTTCTAAAATTATTCAACAAAATCTTTGAGGATGGCCTTTTCCCAGATAACTGGACTGAATCTATAATCCTAACATTACACAAAAAGGGCGATGTTGATAACCCTAATAACTATAGGGGAATTTCTCTTAGTGATATAAGTAGTAAGTTGTATAGTACTATCATTAATAATAGATTACAGGAATGGGTTAGGAAAAATGATATTACAGGTGAACACCAAGCTGGTTTTAAGAGAGGATATTCCACTATAGATCATATGTTTACTCTGCTTGCGTTTGTACAGAAACAGTTTGCTCTTAACCGTAAGCTCTATGTGGCATTTATTGATTTTGAAAAGGCATTTGATTCTGTTAATAGAAACTTGTTGTGGCCTATTCTCCTGAAAAATGGTGTGAAGGGTAAATTATTACGATGTTTGAGAGCCATGTATCAGAATGTCAGAAGCAGAATAAGATGTGGTACTAAACTGACTGATATGATATACTGTACCACTGGTGTTAAACAGGGTGATGTATGTAGCCCTTTACTGTTTTCGGTTTTTATTAACGAGTTAGCCAGAGAAGTCATCAATAATGGTAAACATGGTGCCACTTTCCCCCAAGATGCCACAGAATTATCTATTCTTCTACTTGCTGATGATGTTATCCTACTATCTGAAACAGTTGTTGGCTTACAAAAGCAGTTAAATAGCTTGAGCAGTGCTGCAGTGGCACTTGATCTTAAGGTTAATCTGAATAAGAGCAATATCGTTGTATTCAGAAAAGGTGGTCATTTAGCTGCTCATGAAAAATGGTTGTACAATGGAAAAGTCATGCCAGTGATTAATGTATATAAATACTTAGGAATCTGTTTTTCTACAAAGCTTAGTTTCACAACTGCATGTAAAGATCTGGCAAGTCGAGGTAAACTAAGTTTGTTGTTGGTTTTGAGAAAATTACGAATATTGAATAATAACTCCTTTGATTTGTTCATTAAGATATTTGATGCCCAAATACAACCCACTGTGTTATATGGTGCAGAAATTTGGGGTTTGGATGCAGCTGCAACACATTGTGAATCGGTGCACCTCTTTGCTTTAAAACAGTTTCTAGGCTTAGATAGACGTACGCCCAATGATCTTGTGTATAGTGAAACAAATAGATATCCTCTCTCCGTTAATGCTGCTGTAAGATGTATTAGATACTGGATTAAGATTCTATATATGGATGAGAATAGGTTACCTTTTAAGTCTTACAAGATGCTTTATGATCTAGACCTCAAAGGGAAAAACAACTGGGCTACACAAATACGTACCTGTTTATGTGAACTCGGTTTTGGATTTGCTTGGCTTAATCAAGGTGTTGGAAATTGTAGAGAATTTATAAACGCTTTCAGGGAAAGACTGATTGACTGCAGGTGGCAGCAATGGAATGACCATATACAAACCAGTGAAAGATATCAAATGTATAGACAATTTATAAGTACTCATGATATTAAACCTTATCTCAAGCTTGATATGGACATTCATTTGAAAAGAATTATGTCTAAATTTAGACTTGGTGTATCAGATATAAATGTTCATAAATTCAGATACAGAGGATATAATGTTGATGACACTAGGTTACTATGCCCATTATGTAAGCAAGCACCTGAAGATGAAGTACATTTTGTGTTATGTTGTCCAGTGTTAGAGGCTGTTAGGCAGAGTTACATCCCTGTAAAATATAGTAGGCAGGCTAATTCTTTTAGACTCTGTTTACTTATGGCGTCAAGTCAGCCTGAAGTTGTGCGCAGCCTCACTTTATATTTGTGTAAAGCTTTCAAAATAAGAGATACTTTATTATCGTAAGTCATATCTTTGTAACTGATGTTGCTGCTGTATAATAAGTCCTTTTGTTGTTATTACTGTTGTCTTAATCCAACAACAAAATACCAAAGCAGTTTGGCAACCCCCTTCATGTATGGGCCAATGGCCTTTTTGTGAATAAAGTGTTCGAGTTCGAGTTCGAGTTCTCTCTCTCTCTCTCTCTCTCTCTCTCTCTCTCTCTCTCTCTCTCTCTCTCTCTCTCTCTCTCTCTCTCTCTCTCTCTCTCTCTCTCTCTCTCTCTCTTCTTAAGACTATTTAAGCAGAGGCTTGTTGATCTATACATCCAAGAGTGGTCTGGCACTATCAGAGACCGTGACAGATATGACAATTACAGATCTTTTAAAACTGTTTTTGAAAAAGAAAAATATGTGACTGATACAGAAACCTACTGTTTTAGAGTTGCCATTTCACAGGCTAGATTTAATGTTCTTCCTATTAATGCAAATGTACATCGATTTGATAATGCCCCACAAAAGAAATTTTGTCCATTTTGTATGTCAGCAAAGGAAGATGAAGAGCATTTTGTTTTCATGTGTCCCATATATGCTGATTTAAGAACTAAGTTTCTGGGAGGTTTAGCTTCAACTCCTATCCACGTATTGTTACAAGTGTCAGATAGCAAACAGATGCACAGTGTCTCCGGGTACATTTTTCATTTAAATGAACAGAAGGAAGAAACAGTTGATTGGAATTTACTATTCGCTTTTTATGTGCCTCAATGATGTTTTTTTTTGTGTGTATGGTGTTTGCTAGAAATGATGGGAGTGTGTGTGTTTGTATGTGTGTGTGTGTGTGCGCGCACTAGCACGCGTCGGTGAGCACGCATGGGGCATGTGAGCTGGTGTAGCGTTGCATTGTTAAAACAAATAATTATGGAAAGGAACATACTTATAATGGTGTATGCAAAATAACCAAGAGTTCATCTTCATAAGTGATAATGTATAGCATAATCCATGATGAAGATGAGATATTAACAACGATTATATTGAATGATGTAATCACTTACAATAACTCTCTATGTCGAGGATGATGATATCAATGATGTTCTCAGTTATAAATATGCAATTGAAGAACATGTTGCATCAACAAGCTGTTATATATATATATATATATATATATATATATATATATATATATATATATATATATATATATATATATATATATATATATATATAGTGGTTATTGTTCCATTTTGTCCTCTTGTATTATGACCTGAGGCCGAAGTACAAGTAAAATGTTCAGAGCTCAGAATTCTTACCCTCTCTCTCAATATTTTTGTATACAGCATACTGTTTACATTGCATTAAGCTAAGACAGACATAATTATACTTAGAAGGCACAGTTGTGGCATATGGTAACTGTTGTAAAAATTCAATAGAATATGAAGGATTTTAGCTATTAGATGCACACTGCACTTGGTGTTGACTGCTTGTATTGACATTGTCAGGTATAACTTTATTACCAAGTTTGGTCCCAGTAGGATTTTGAGTTGTGTTTTGTTCTGTAACTTTGAACTGACATTTGTTTGAATTGTTGGTCTAAATTGGCACTTTTTGTATGATTTTGGAATATGCATTTTCAGGTGCATAGTTCTGGGTAAATGCCAAGGTATAATTATGGCAAATTCTTATCAACAGTTACTTGTAGTTATATTTCATTTTCTTCACTTTTTTCTTCCCTTTGAATTGTATTGTGGCCACAGGCCGAAGTACAATAAATGATTTCAGTGTTCAATGTTCTCCCCCACCCCCCCAATCTAATTACCAATAGTAGTATGTCATTATGATACTCATTATTGTATTTTCATTGGGTATATTAAAGATTAAAAAGAAAGCTTTTGTGTGTGTGTGTGTGTGTGTGTGTGTGTGCATGTGTGCTGGGTGGGTGTGTATTAATGTGTGTGTGTGTATGTGCGTGCATGCGTGTGTAGGGTGTGTATGTGTGTGTGTGTGTGTGTGTGTGCATGTGTGCTGGGTGGGTGTGTATGAATGTGTGTGTGTATGTGCGTGCATGCGTGTGTGTGTGTGTATGTGTGTGTGTGTGTGTGTGATGTGTGTGGTATCTCTTTTTAGTTGGCATGGTGTAAAGAAACCCATGGCTTATCTATTTACTCTCAATAAACAAACTGAGTCCAGTTTGAGTTTGACTTCTCTCCTGCCCTAAAAGATCCATTTTGCATGACAGGGGCCAACTTCAGAACACACCTTTGTGTTTACTGAGATCTGATGGACAGTGATAATAATACAACTTTGAGAGTACTGAGATCTGATGGACAGTGATAATAATACAACTTTGAGAGTACTGAGATCTGATGGACAGTGATAATAATACAACTTTGAGAGTACTGAGAATAGCTTTCTGATATTTAAGACTACAAGAACTTCACATCAGGTTTTGGCTAGAACCTACTACTACTACTTCATGTATCCCCTACTTCTTTAGTACCACAACAAAGAGACAAAAGCTTCACCTCAGTTTTGTCCCCCTAGGCCTAGTACTACATTGGGGATCCACCTACTACTTATTCACCACCTTAACAAATTCAGCAAGAGCTTGAGTCAGTTTTGTCCCCCTAGGCCTAATACTATGGGGATTCACTCCCTACATATTCACTACCCTAACAAAAACAACAGATTCAGGTCAGTTTTGTCCAAGCTAGGCATAGTACCTCCCCCCTGCAAATGAGGGGGGGGGGGGGGGGGGACTGTCATTATGAATAGCATCCCCACCTTCTGGAAATTCTGTGCTAGGAATTCCCTCATTTCTGTCCCTCTCTTTGTTTCTGCCTTGTCCCTTTTCTTGTTGTCACCTCCTTGTCTATTTTCTGCCTGTTTGGTCCATTCTCCTGCCCCCTGACAGCAAACAGTCCCTAAGTTTATCAGAAAGCTATTCTCAGTACTCTCAAAGTTGTATTATCATCACTGTCCATCAGATCTTAGTACTCTCAAAGTTGTATTATTATCACTGTCCATCAGATCTCAGTACTCTCAAAGTTGTATTATTATCACTGTCTTGCCCCTTGTGACTCAAAGTCAACAAGTAGGCTCACCTCACTTGTAGAGATAATCTAAATGGCTATAGCACAGCATTGACTCAACACCAGATGACTGGAGGTGTTAGTACCCTGCTGAGATGATCTAACAGGATCACACACACACACACACCACACACACACACACACACACACACACACACACACACACACACACACACACACACATACTTTCTGGTTTCACAAGCATAATCCCCTCACACAACACACACACACACACACACACACACACACACACACACACACACACACACACACACACACAGAAGAGAGAGAGAGAGAGAGAGAGAGAGAGAGAGAGAGAGAGAGAGAGAGAGAGAGAGAGAGAGAGAGGAGAGAGAGAGAGAGAATTGGATTGGATTTGATTTGATTTGATTTCTTCTTTTATATCGAGGATAATGGAATAAGCACTCTTGTGCTTTTTTACGTCCAGTCCCCATGTGTATGCAGTTTTGTAAATGTCATCTGTTCCCACCAGCACAGGACGGCCTACTCTTACGAAAAGCGGAACAGGATTTATGTTAGTTCTTCAGTTTAACGTCCTTCCACTAAATAGTGATATCAGACGGGAAAGTGTATATGAGTGAATGAGTGTGTTTATGGAGGGGGTGGGAGGGATGGTGGTGGTTGGGATGAGCACATAGCTAAATTTCTGCATTAAACAACTATAAGAACCAAAAATTAAAACCATAGAACAAGAATAATAAAAAGAAAGAAATAACATCTTAAACACTAACTTTGCAATTCATATAACTAGTTTTAAAAAATGATAATGATATAATAATAATAATAATAATAATAATAATAATAATAATAATAATAATAATAATAATAATAAAAATAACCATTACATTATAAAAACCTGATAATAGGACTATGACTTAATGACAATACAATTTCTTTCATTAGCGAAATGTCTTTTAGAATTTGCTCTATGCAAACATATGTGAAAACAGGTAAAAAGATTTTCAAATCTCTGCATTCTAAAAGAATGTGACTTATTGTAATATTTTCACCACAGATACATGTTGCTTTTTTGGAAAATTTCGATCTAAAAGCATTTAGCTTGAATCTATAAATAAGAGATACAACATTTCTATATTCATGAGAGTTACGGCATTTGATCTTATCAAAAGATAATAAATGGGTTACATCATCATTCTGGTGAGAACCAATACTTTGTTTCTTTTTAAAATGTTTCCAAAATGCATTCTGTAGCATGCTATAGCCCTCATGAACAGATAATGGACATTAATGCTGCAGGACCCATCAGTGTGCTTTGCTCCACATTTTGCTACTTTGTCAACTATTTCATTAATAGAAAGATCTTTTCATATTGGGAAAAATCGTTCTATTTTTACAGCTGAATCATCTGCCCTTTTGATGGCTTTATATTTTCTTCTAGATTTTCCCAAAGACATATTTCAAACGCTTTTTTGTGTTGATTCCAAGTCGGTTTTACTTGCTTTAAAAAATTCCAGTTCAAAAGTGAGACAAGATCTCATAACTGAGATTGGACATCTAATTCATTTTCTGATGTTACGAGGCACCTGTGTTACCTTTTGCTGGATTCCTTCCCATTGTGGTATCTACTTTAATGAACAGGATTTAAAGTGTGGGGAAGATGTTCTGGGTGTGTTCGCACATGGGGCCTCGGTTTATAGTCTCATCCCAAGGACTTTTGGGGAGAGTGGAGTGAGCACTGATGTTGTTAACTCCAGGATAAAAATCTCCTCAAGGGGGAATGAACCTGGGTCATTGACAATCACAATGTTCTGACCACTAGGCTATCCTGCCAACTAGCAACAATAATAAACCAAACAACGGGCCAAAATAACAAGACAATAATAAACATAAGACAAGATGTAAGGACAGAAGATATAATAGAATAACAAAGACGCAATACAGAGAGAGAGAGAGAGACAGAGAGAGAGAGACAGAGAGAGAGAGAGAGGGAGACAGAGACAGAGAGAATGAATGAATGAATGAATGAATAATCTTTATTTTCCAAGGGTGACAGAGTAAGCACTCACATACTTTTTTTCTTCGGCTCTTGCCCTGGTTAGGGAATAGCCCCCCCCCCCCCCAAAAAAAAAAAAAAAAAAGCTTGGGGGGGGGGGGGGGGGGGGGGGCAATAAAATCAACCAACAGCAAAATAAAGCAAAAGAAAATCAAAACCATCACCACCAATAATAAAATTCGATCTGTGATTTAAAAAAGGATAGATGTACATTGAAAACACATAGTCCCCACTATATATGTTGACAATCATTTAACCAGAAGAGACAGGTATATATATTCACCAAGGCATAATCCCTAACTGACCCAAACATTATAGTAAGTGAATCAATAGATTTGAATTGAGAACAGAGAGCTGAGAAGGGAGTAGCCCAACCAAAATGAAATACAAACATATGAAACATATCAAACATTTAAATATATTTTTCTTTCTTTGAAGCAATAAATTAATATGAAGAAAAGGAAAAAATATAACAAGATAAACTAACAGCAAACAAACATTTAACAAATCAGCAACCTTATCATGTATTGCACAAACATAGTACCTTTTCAAGATGTACTTAATCACATGAATCTAAAAAGTTCAAAAGGCATGACAAATATGTGCGGAAAACCAGAAAAGGAGGGGACAAAACCAACAATCAAATAAACAAGCAAACAAAATCAGTCCCTTCTTATTTAGAGGACAAGAATACAATTTCAAGTTCAACATACGAACCACAACATTTCTATCTAATGACAAGTTTAGGATAGTATAATGATATTTGAAAAAAATGGATGAGAGAGATCAATCCAAAGCCTTTTTATGCCTTCTTGGCATGTAGGGCAGCAACAAAGGTTCTCCACTCCTGCCTGTCTTGGGCCAGTTTCTGAATGGTTCTCCAGGAGTGTTGGAGGGTCTTCAGCTCTGTTTCTATTGTCCGACGCCAGGTGTTCTTGGGTCGTCCTCGCCTGCGTTTTCCGTCTGGTGTCCAGTGGAGGGCTGTTCGGGCGATGTTCCCTTGTTCCCGTCGGCTGATGTGTCCTATCCATCTCCATCGTCTTTGCATAATGATGGTATCTATATTTTCTTGGTCGCAGCGGGCCAGGAGTTCTTGGTTGGAGATGGTCTCAGGCCAGAAGATGCGCAGTATTCTCCTGAGATTCTTCGTGTGGAATGTAGACAGTTTGTTAATGTCATTCTCAGTCATCCTCCAGCATTCTGCGCCATACAGGAGGGTGGAAAGTACGCAGCTCTGATACAGTCTTAGTTTGGTCTTTGTGCTGTATTGGGATGACTTCCACACATTGTTCAGATTTCTGTAAGCAGCTCTTGCTTTGTTGATGCGGTTTTTGATGTCACTGCTTGCTCCGCCATCATGCCTGACAATACTCCCAAGGTATGTGAACTCTTCAGTTGTTGGCAGATCTTCTTCCGTTCACTGTGACAGGAGAGGGATTCTGAACGTTTAGCATCATCACCTCTGTCTTCTTCTGGCTGATTTTCAGGCCTACTTGCTGGGCAAAAGTGTTGAGACGGGATGTCTTCTCCTGGATATGATGGTGGGTGTGTGAGAGCAGTGCCAGATCGTCAGCAAAATCTAGGTCTTCAAGTGTTGTGAAAAGGGTCCATCTGATGCCCCGCGGCTGGTCAGCTGTTGTCTGTCTCATCACCCAGTCGATTGTCAGGTTGAAGAGCAGTGCCGACATGGGGCAGCCTTGTCTGACGCCGGTCTTTACACTGAAGCTGGTTTCACTGTTTCCTACTCTGCATGTGAAGTTTTTGTAGAAGCTCTTAATGACTTGTACAATCTCCTGCGGTATTCCATATGCTCGGAGTATGCACCATAGACTTTTTCGATGTATGCTGTCAAAGGCTTTCTCAAAGTCTACAAAGTTGATGTACAGCTGTCTCTGCCATTCCGTGCACTGTTCGATGATGTTGCGCAGGGTAAAGATCTGATCTGTGCATCCTCTTCCTGGTCGAAAACCTGCCTGTTCTTTTCTGAGTTGTTGGTCCACTGCTTCTGAGATTCGTTTAATTATTATTTTTGCTAGGATCTTGCTGGGAATAGATAGCAGAGTGATTCCTCTCCAATTGTTACAGTTGCTCAGGGCTCCTTTCTTTGGGATCTTCACAATGACTCCTTTTGTCCAGTCTTCTGGTAGCTGTTTCTCCTCCCATATAGCTGTAAAGAGTGGTTGTAGAACCGTGGCTGCAAACTCTGTGTCTGCTTTGAAGAGCTCTGCATTTAGGTTGTCCTGGCCAGGGGCTTTTCCGTTCTTGAGAGATCTGATGGCTGTTATAATTTCTTTCTTCTCTGGTGGAGTGGTGTTAACACTGAGGTCGGCATCAGGGTCTTGTACATCCGCCTCTTCAGTTGGTGGCGGTCTGTTGAGAACTTCGTTGAAATGTTCTGCCCATCTAGCATCTTGTTCTGCTTCTGTGGTAAGGAGTCGGCCCTGTTTGTCTTCAATCGGCGTCTCGGTGTTTCCCCGGTATTTGCCACTGACAATTTTGGTGATCTTAAACACCTGTCCTTGTTCTCCTTTGGCGGCGGCCTCTTCTGCTTGGCTTGCAATATCATCCAAGTAGGCTCGTTTGTCTGTTCTTGCCATCTTCTTCACAGTTTGGTCTGCCTCTCTATACTGTTGTTTGAACCTCTCTCTTATTCTCTCGGACTTGGTTTCCAAAATTTTCTTCTTCAGTTCTCTCCTGTTCTCAATGGCCTGCCAGGTGTCTGTTGTGATCCACTTTTTCCTCTTCCTCTGTCTCTGTCCTAAGCATGTTTCGCTGGCTTGTGTGTAGGCTGTTTTGACTTGTTCCCACATGGTGTTAATACCAGTCATGTCCGGTTGTGCGTAATTTTCAGCATCCACCAGTGCTTGGAACTTGTTTTTCAGCTGAAGGATGAAAGCACTCTTTGCTTTGGTGTCACGCAGCTTCTCCACATCAAACTGTTGTTGTCTCAGTTTCCTAGATATATTTTTCCTCAGCTTTACTTTGAGGATGGCAGTGACAAGGTGGTGGTCACTGCCAACATCAGCTCCCCTCTTTACTCTTACATCTAGCAGCGATCTTCTCCATGTCCCATTGATCATCAGGTGGTCGATCTGGTTCTTGTCTCTTCCATTGGGGGAGCACCAGGTAAGCTTGTGGATATCAGGGTGTGTAAACAGTGTCCCTCCAATAATGAGGCTGTTTGTCATGCAGAGTTCCACCAGTCTCTCTCCGTTGTCATTCATGGTGCCACATCCTTCCTTTCCCATGGCTCTTTCTTGGCCTATGTTGTTATTTCCAACTTTTGCGTTCAGGTCGCCCATTACAATCTTCATGTCATGGCTTGGGATATCTTCCAGTTCTGCTTGTAGTTGTGCATAGAATTCATCTTTGTCTTCTTCTGCACTGTCGTTAGTTGGTGCATAGCATTGGATGATAGTGGTGTTAATGTGTCTCCCCTTCATTCTTATCTTCATCAACCTGTTGTTGATAGGTTTCCACTCCATCAGGCACTTCTCTATTCCTTTCTTCATGATGATGGCTACTCCTTCACGGTGCTGGTTGTCCCTTCTGCCACTGTACAGCACTGTCTCTCCTGTGTTGGTTTTG
>JASPKP010001044.1:0-5000 GCA_030674155.1 Stramonita haemastoma | reverse complement strand
AGAACTCTTACAGAAGTTCATATTAGATTTAGCTTGTGATAGGCTCCGAGTTTCTTGTGACACACATTATTATCATTATTGTTTTGTATTTGTTATGAAAACAAAGACAAACATTGCTCATTAGAAAAAAAATCATGGCTGACTTTTACAGCCATTGTTATGGTGTTTAAAAGAGTTTTAAAATATTTTTTTTACAGCCGTTGTTGTAATGTTTAAAAGGGTATTTTTTAAAAAAACAGACTGCATGTTCTTGCACAAATCTGACAACTGGCAGAGATTTGAACTGCTCTAGAGTTAGTTCACAACAGTTTACACTTTAATTAAATTACATTTTAAAAAGCATATCAGTGTCAAAAACAGGTATTCCAAATTCTAATATACTTTATTCTCTCAGAGACAGATAAATTCATGCAGATTATGAGCCACACATAAAAAGTAAACATATAAACGATAATATCACAAAAATACCACAACGTAGTATTCAAACATCAGCTGGCACTCATCACAATGTAAAAAGCAGTCAGAAATCGCAATACCTCAGCCAGTCATTAATTAACTCACACAAATAAATTTTCAAACACTCCTGTGCTCACCAGTATACCCAACACAACACACACACACACACAACACACACACACACACACACACACACACACACACACACACACACACACACACACACACACACACACACACACACAACACACACACACACACACATACATACATTGGAAACACTGCACACATGCACACGCATTTTCAGGACATAAAACATTTTATAATTAAACCATATTGTTATAAATTGTCATCTAATAAGACAAATATCAATTAAATTAATGTTCTTCTATTGAGACAATAAACACAGTTTAAAATAGTAACAGGCACACACATTTTTACACATAAAAAAATTGCTATAACACGTATGATTAAAAAATATTAAAGACAGTTTTTAAAAAAAGCCATTCTTCTGAATGCCCCCTCCCTTTTTTGCATCTCCCTCGCCTCCCTCCCTCCCACCACTTGCTCTTCTCTGTCTCCCTCTTGCTTTGAATCAGGTCAGATTTTCAGGTATGCTAAATATTCACCTGTAATGATCCATCATAACAAAGGTATATTACCATACATTTATTTTTAATCCTTAGGAGTGCTTACAAACAAGTAAGCACACAGACAAACAATAAAAGTTTTTGTTCACAATTTTCCCCAGAGTATGTTAATGGTGAATCACTTTAGGTACTACTGGCCATTAAAGGTAACTGCGTATTTTGGCCTACAAGATGACTTTGGTCAGAGATAGCCTAGGGCCTAGTGTAACTTCAGATAGGCCTACACCTAGGCTAGTCCTACACACAAAGAATTTAACAACACAGCAGTGAACTTGGCTTCCCAGACTGGACTTGTGACTTTGCTGGGACTCTGCTGACAATCAACCCAGCCACAAAGAAAAGCAAGACATAGCCTAGTCCTACAGCATGTCTTGTGAAGGAAACAGGTGAGTGAAGTTTCTTTTTTAAAAAATTTTTTTCAAATGCCCACTCTTTCCATGAACTAGAATGTTTGATTGATCATGGAGATATTTTAATTTTCTTGAATGTGTGTAAAAGAGTGGAGATCTCTCATCTCCACATACTCCTCTCTCTCTCTCTCTCTCTCTCTCTCTCTCTCTCATCTCTCTCTCTCTCTCTCTCTCTCTCTCTCTCTCTCTCTCTCTCTCTCATAAACTGCTCTTAAACTCATTTTGAAGAAAACTACAAGAAGTAGATTATACTCAGTTAAAAAAACTTAAATATTCCTCCCCTACACCAAAGACTAATGTAACCAGGTGGTTTTGTGTGGCTCTGTGTGTGAGAGCTTGTTGGGCATTTAGTTAGGTTTTAAACAGGCAAACAGATATTGGTGTGGTCAGAACAGATAAGATCTTCTGTTCATTTTATAAAGTGTTATGGTTTGTTATAAAGTACGACATATTCGTATTTTTGTATAAAGTTGATAATTGAATTTCTTTGATCCTTATGATTCATATGTAATGAATTAGTTATTTTGTATTTCGTTTTTTTTTATGATTTTATTGTTAGTGGGATGAGATGAGATATATTTTATTGTAATGAGTTTTGATTTATCAAGAGAGAGAACTCTACCTTGCATTTCGAACACAAAGGATCAGCCTGACATAGAAAAGAAATTTTTTAATAACAACTTTAATAAATCATATTATTTATTCATATTCATGGATATGATTGTTGAAGGTCTGATCTTGACTCATTCAACTCGACCACAGTGAAGATTCTCTATTCTCATTTTAAATTAGTATTTTCACTTATTACATCATATCAGTATAAGAACATTGAAATCGCGATCGGCAAAAGCAGTTCTAATTTATAAGTAAAGAAATATTTTATATATTGTAGTGTGCATTTGAGAATGTGTGTAATAAACTTTATTTAGATAAATGAAATATAATTTAATTTAGGTTGTAGTAGATCGTAAGGCATACAACGGTTTGAACACGGATGATTAGCCTAATCGCTCAGCCTAACGCTCGTTCTCTTGTTTTAAAGAATTTGAATTTCGTTGAACTGAATTTTATAAAATGCAGACATTTAATTATCGATCTATGGTATATTTTGGGTTTATATATGAATGAACATTAGGTTAGATGATGTTAATATAGATAATTTGTATTATTAGAGATGTTCATTCTTTCGATCTTACGAACTACTTCGTAAGAAGGCTGATGCAAGATTGATGCGCATGGAGTAGATCGGAAAATGTGTTTTCGCATCGCTGTTTAATTATCAATATTCATCTCATGGACACTGCTAGCTAATAATATGTATATGTATACAATTTGTGAATTATATTCTTCCTTTTATATTCATTAAGTATTAGGCTCTGCTGGACTCTTAGTGTTTAATTATCGAAAGTTTAGTAAAAACCTGTTAAAAGTGTGTTACTCAGAGGCTTTAATCGCCTTTAGCTTGCAGTTAGATAGTTGTTGTGCAAAGTGCATTAGTGCATTTTAAAGCTTGTGTTTCCTAGTTTATTTTGATGTATAATATGTTTAGCTTTGTTGCGCGGACAGCGAGATAATCGCTGTTGAAGCCACGTAAGGAAACACAAATTTACTCCATTTTAAGTTCGAAGTGGCCGAATCGCCCTGCTGCCCGGCTCCTTGCGTGCTGGTATATATTTAGGGATGGTTAGGGTGGCGAAGGAGACTAGGGGAAACTAGGAGAGATAGGTTTGCAGAACTAGGGTAGACTGGGTTAGACCGGAATAGACCTGTAGCAGTCCAGCAGAGCACGGGAGCAGAGCAGAGAGATGATGAAATTAATAAAACCCACGCCAAAGCCCAGCTGCTGTGTTCCCCTGAGTCTTCCTTTGCCTGGCTGCTGTACATTGTTCCTCTACTTTCCCTGTCCTCTATCCTTCCTCCAGCTCATCACACTAAAATACAACAAAGGCATCATGATGTACAAGATAATAGCAGGAGCCATCCCCACATCCTTAAAAGATAACTTTCCTATGAATCATTCCAAAAATACTCTAAAGCCTGTTGTCCCCATCCAAAGAATAGATTTGTTAAATCTAGTTTACTGTACTCAGGCCCTATGTTGTGGAATTCTCTTCCTGGTTCAGTTAAACAGCACCAATCATTAACAACCTACAAAAATCACCTTCTAATCCACTTGATGCATCAGAAGTAACTAACCACAACTCAAACTGTTGGAAAGCCTCTCTCTCTCTCTCTCTCTCTCTCTCTCTCTCTCTCTCTCTCTCCTCTCTCTCTCTCCTCTCCTCTCTCTCTCCTCTCTCTCTCTCTCTCTCTCTTAGACTCTTACTTAGAATGTAGTAAATGTTCATTTTTATGACTATATTAGAATTAGAGAATTGTGTTACACTAGCTAGTGCTCTCTCTCTCTCTCTCTCTCTCTCTCTCTCTCTCTCTCTCTCTCTCTCTCTCCTCTCTCTCTCTCTCTCTCCTCCTCTCTCTCTTCCGGGTGGGTCGGAGAAGTGAAGCGGACAGGGGGTACATATTCTGTGAGCAGCAGTAAAACTAGAAATTCATTCAAAAATGCCAGTTACTGGACTCCCAGCGGCTGTGGATAAGACCTTAGGCGTCCTACTGACTGACAATGCAGTCTCCAGCTGGAAAGTGGCAGGAGAAGGGGACAGTGTGGTTTTTGTCTTACGACTGAAACCAGTGGACGCAACAGTGTCAACCAACATGGCGGATCCAACAGTGAATCGCAGCAGGCAAGTACAGTACTACAGGAAAAAAATCCCTATGGCAAAGGCGCAGGGATTTGGAGCGCTCCAGAAAGCATAAAGAGAAGCAGGCAAGTGTGTGTGAAAGTGACTGTGTCTTCAGTGCCTCCGCCTGACAGTGGTGTAGAACAGCAGAATGCAGCATGTGCAGATACACATAGAGTAGACCTATCAACAGCACACACACAGGACATCAACACAAAAACATCAGTTAAGTTGCCATCATCTGTTGATTTAGAACCTCCCTGTATGTCTGATTGTAGTGACTGTGCTGATTTGTGTGTTTTGCAGCCTGAGGTGAACGATGATAGTATTGTTGGTGCATTCGACACAGGAAATGTCAAACAGTACTGGCTACTCTAACTGATAGAACCCTACAGAAAAGGCTAAGAGATAGACAAAGAAATACACACTTCGTAAAATCTGTGCTACATCATTCAGATGGTGAAGATATTGTGACATGTGAGTCAGACGACATTGGGTGATCCAGTAGGCATGCCAACCAGACACTGAGCCTGTATGTGTGTACTGGTTTGTCAAACAGCAAGAGAAAAACATGTTAAAAGAGGAACGTGTCAAACTCGCGAGTTTGCGGAATGGGAAGCGAATCCAGAACACACACACGGAGACCCTGGACCAAAGAAGAAGGATAGTAAAGAGTGTCGTGTCTCGATGTACATTACAAATCAATGCTATGGTTTCCATGGCATGCGAATGGCGTTGTGTGTCAG
>JASPKP010001043.1:27500-32899 GCA_030674155.1 Stramonita haemastoma | reverse complement strand
ACGATTAATTATGGCAATCGTTTCTATCTCTGCTGATCTGAAAAAGTCAGTTCCAGAGGATTTTTCCCTTTGATTTTATCCCCCTGGCATTGACTCCATCCCCTGCAAGCTCTTCAAACGATAACATAATACAGGCCCCATGTGCAAACACACAGAGGACATCTTGTGTACACTTACGATCTCTGAGTTGTATCCCAGTTCTTGATTGAACCAGTGACGCTGGTGTCAACAGTAATGTGAGAGGCTGTATGACCAGTGGCTTTATCCCAGTTCTTTATTAAACCATTGATGCTGGGGGGCAACGGTAAAGTGAGAGGCTGTATGACCAGTGGCTTTATCACAGTTCTTGATTAAACCATTGACGCTGGTGTCAACAGCAAAGTGAGAGGCTGTATGACCAGTGGCTTTCTTTCCCACTCATGGAATACCACTTTACAGCTTTGTCTTTAGTGATCGACTCTGACTCTCTGACTAGGAGGCTTGACTTGCACAGTCATTATGTGCTACAGCCCATGGGGCTAGTTGGCCTTTGGAGAACATATCCAACGCCTGACTGTCCATATGCCCACTCGGCCGAGAGAGTGAGGGTGTGCTGTGGGCAAGGCATCTCCACTATAATCAAATTTCTACCCGATTTCATTAACAGCAGCTGCCGCCTCTGCTGTTTTGGAGGTCATCATCGAACACGCCGAACAAACAAGAAAAAGGAGGCTAGCAATAGCCGGTGGGATAACTGTCACGTCACGAGCATGCCAAGCATGCATCCTGCTTTCCTGGGCTCCGCCAGTTTTTAAGTTTGTCAAGGACACACCGCCTGAAAAACATCAACACTGTGCTCTAAGCGACCCCTCGGAGGTTAAGGAATCTAATCTGGAAAATCAAGGCAGCCTGACATGTGTAGCTCCCTGTGGACTTCTGACTCTGGGAATGAAACAGGACCAAACTGAACAATGGGTGGGGGGGGGGGGGGGGGGGGGGGGGAGGGGGGGATTGAATTTAGCGACGTGGGAACGGTAGGACGGAAACGTCACAGAGGGTGCGCAGTAGAATAGAATCACGGGAAAAAGCTGTACGAGTGGTGGTGAATTTATTATTAGGAACGATAAAAGAAAAATGTATACAGTGACCAAAACAAAATGCAGATAATTTGATTAGATGATTGCTGTACGACTTGAAAAATATCCACTTAGATCCTAAAAGAAAAAGAGATACTGCATACAGACTATGTGTTCATGCTTTTTTATATATTATTATTATCATCTTAGCGCGTAGCCTAAGCACCTACTTTCGCTTGACGTATGTCAGTTTGATACCATATGCTTTAATATTGCTTGCAGCACACACACACACACCACAACACACACACACACACACACACACACACACACACACACACAACACACAACATGCACACACACACACACACACACACACACACACACACACACACACACACACACACACACACACACACACACGCACGCACACACACACGCACACACACACAGAGTGAAGGCATTTCTGTTTCTATACACTTTGGTTTTTTTTTGTTGTTTTCTTCCTTTTTTTTTGGGGGGGGGGGGGGTTACATATGAATGTCTGTGTACATGGAAATGGGATTGATAAAGATATTAAAAAAGTATCCATAAATCAACAAACGAACGAAGTATCCAACTGAATAAAACGAAATATATGAATGAATGGATACATGTATAACTTGACATGCCCAGTGATTTCAATTTTCATAAATTTGATATTGATGTTTGTAAAAAGCAAGAAGATCAATTTACTGCATGCATGTCTGTATTGCACTTATCTGTATTACATGTACGTATATCTGTACGCACGAATCTTGTGGACAATCGCAGCTGTTTGAATATTAATAATTGTACATGTGCATTTGTGTTGTAGCTACTGCATGAATATGTACATAATGTGCTTATTGAATTGCACTATTATAAGCGCGAGCACTTACAGTTAAACACAACACACACGTGTGTGTGTGTGTGTGTGTGTGTGTGTGTGTGTGTGTGTGTGTGTGTGTGTGTGTGTGTGTGTGTGTGTGTGTGTGTGTGTGTGTGTGTGTGTGTGTGTGTGTGTTTGTGTGTGTTTGTGTGTGCTTGTGTGTTTGTAACCGCGCACGTGTGTGTGTGTGCGTGCGTGTGTGTGTGTATATGTGTGTGTGTTTGTGTTTGTGTGTGTGTGTGCGTGTTTGTGTGTCTGTATGCATGCGTGTAAAATGAGCATATCTGTTTTTAAAATTTTTCAGACGTAGAAGAAGTCTCTATCATAAAAAAACACATTCCGACTTCGGGGATGTTTGCTGGGTGTGTTTGTGTTTCCCTATCTCAGCAAACACTGATATGATTTACAGGCTATCTAACAAACATGATATTTTGATCCTCTTGCATGTGTTTATAAACGAAGGGAATGAAAGCACTGGCAGGTCTGCAGTCAAAGTTGACCTGGTAGATCAAAAAAAAATCCACAACCTTATTTCAACCAGACCCCGCCAAGATTCAAACCCGCCTCTTCATAGGCCCATGGGATTAAAGGTAAAGGTAAAGGTGTCCCATAACCTGTGTGGTCGTAGAGGAGCGAGGCGTCAAAGAGCCTCAGCTTCTCCAAGGGCCAGCATGTTGAGGTCGGCGCCCATCTACTCTCCCTCGCTGCTTTACCTTCTCTGACCCTAAAGAGGGCAGGTACCCATTTACAGCTGGGTGAACTGGGGAAACTGTACTGTAGCCAAGGCGCGCAAACGGTCACCCATCCAACTGGTAACCACGCTCGACGCTGTTTAACTTGACTGGAGGAAAGCGAGCGCTCTGACCACTGAGCTATCCCGTCCCCAAAGAGACCGCAGAGGCCCCTAGGGGATTAAAGTGGAACAGTCCTCAGCTATAGCGTTCATTGCATGTAGTCTGACCCCCATCCACCTGAACTTGAAGACCTGGCGAGCCAAAGCCAGTGGTAAGTAAAAACACGTACATGCCCAGCCTGCGTTTCACTGCATGAACATTTACGGGCTTCTCCAGATTCTACTAACTCAAGAGTCATTTTCTGAAAAAGTGGTACACTGTGCTACCTACCCCGTGTGCGAACGCACGCAGAACATCTTACACGCACGTTAAATCCTGTTCCGCTTTTCGTACGAGTAGGCCGTTGTGTGCCGGTGGGAACAGATGACAAGATTTACCAAACTGCATACACACAAGGACTAGATGTAAAAAAAAAAAAAAAGCACACATGAGTGTTTATTCCATTATCCTCGATATAAAAGCGTAAAAATAAAATAAAATAAATAAAAAAAACTTCTTGAGAGAAGAGAAGGATTAAGAAGTTGAACTAAGATGCTAACGATATGTGAGAACTTTTACATACTGGCGTTTTTGATGTTGCTTTTTGTTGTTGATGATGATGATGATGACGATGACGATGATGATGATGATGACGATGACGATGATGATGATGATGATGATGATAATGATGATGATGTTGCTCATTCGTGCTTGCGAACTTTTTATACTGTATTCTGTGTAGAGTATGATGACACAATTTTGTGATAATTACTGTTCTCTTTTATGCCTTAACAGGGTTTCAAAAAAATATGGAATAAAGTGAAATGATATGACAAAACGTGCAAGTGTGTGTGTATGTGTGTGTTTGTGTGTGTGTGTGTGTGTGTGTGTGTGTGTGTGTGTGTGTGTGTGTGTGTGTGTGTGTATGTGCGTGCGTGCGTGCGTGTGTGTCTTTGATTTTACGTCTGTTCACTTAATGTGATATTAGGAGTGCGTGCGGGTGTATGTGTGTGTGCGTGTGCATGTGTGTGTGCATGCACGCGCGCGCGTGTGCGTATGTGAGTGGGCGTGCATATGTGAGTGTGTGTGCGTGCGTGCGTGTGTATATGTGTGAGTGTATGTGTGTGTATTTGTGTGTGCATGCATGTATGTGTTCAAGCTCGTGCGCAAACGCGCAGTCTATGTAATCAGGTCAAGTTGACTCAAGTCAAAATAATCTTTTTTTGAGGGTACTAAACTAAGCATACACACCCTTTTCATCCTGCACACAAACACACACATTCTCTCTCTCTCTCCCTTTCTCTCTCTCCCTCCCTCTCTCTCCCTCTCTCTCTTTCCTCACACACACACACACACACACACACACACACACACACACACACACACACACACACACACACACACACACACACACACACACACACACGACACACACACACACACACACACACACACACACAACTTTTCGAAGCAAGAAAACAATAAATGAATCCTCATAAAGTGCAATAACTATCGTTACCAATATATTTCAAAGTGAAAAGAGCAAGAAACAATACACTTTTTATTTAAGATCAAGTAAGAACAAAAATATCAAAATTTTGATATGATATCAAAAATTCAAATGTCAATATCAGTCAAACATGTGAACCGACTATAAACTTTAATACGATAAGCACAGATATTAAAATTTTCACAAGCTGAACAGACACATTGATAATCAGTCGATAGATTCCACAAACATTTTACAGCATACATAGCACATTTGGCAAAGGCCCATTTCTGAAAGCAAGTGGCAATTTATAAATTTTCCACAAAATAATTATCTTCAATGCTTTCTTAAAACATTTGCTTTTGTTTTTTGATCGCGCTGACTTTAGGAAAGGAGGTAAACTATCTCATATTGTTCTTCAGAGAATGTTGGACCAATCTCATTTATAATGTTACGATGTGATGGAAAAGGAAAAAAAATTATGTCTAATTTGTTGTATTGACACTGAAAATTTGAACAGTTTTCTGTGGTGCTAGTCTGTGAACTATATTATCCAGACATAAATATTTATTTACCAGCAAAACTATGTGTGTGCACAAGTGATATTTATTTTTAGCTACTCACATAAGAATGTGTCTACACATACTGGATAACAATAATGCAGAGTTGACAACCCCATCTACAGTCAACATATATAGAATAAAACATAATGAATAAATAAATAAATAAATAATAGAAAAATAAATATATAAATAAATAAAAATACATACACGCATACATACATACATACATACATACATATATAATACATACATACATACATACATACATACATACATACATACATACATACATACATACATACATACATACACACACACACACACACACACACACACACACACACACACACACACACACACACACACACACACACACACACATACACACACACACACACACACACACACTACATACATACATACATACATACATACATACATACATACATACATACATACATACATACATACATACATACATACATACATACATACATACATACATACATACATACATCATACATACACACACACACACACACACACATT
>JASPKP010001043.1:10000-12500 GCA_030674155.1 Stramonita haemastoma | reverse complement strand
GTGAAATGTGGCTGAGGCCATCTTTCTCAATGTAGCATAATGCATGCTGCATGCTGGGCATGCAGGCATCATGGATACAGTATCCAGCCATAGCTGTCTTAGCCTTCTACTGACGATTGATGAGTTTCCAGCGTATGTGGAGGTTGCTCTTCGGGCGTATGCATATAGGATCTGGATTTGAAGGACGGGATAGCCTAGTGGTCAGAACATTGCGCTAGCAATTTGGCGATACGAGCTCAATTTCCATTGGAGGGGATTTTCCCTCTGGAGTTAACTTCAGTGCTGATTCCACTCTCCCCAAAAGTCTTTCAGATGAGACTGTGAACCGAGGCCCGGTGCGCGAATGCACGCAGAACATCTTGCGCATAAGTTAAATCCTGTTCCGCTTTTCGTATGAGTAGGCCATTATGTGCCGGTGAGAACTGAAGACAAGATTTAGAAAACTGCATACACACAGGGACTGGATGAAAAAAGCACATTAGTGCTTATTCCATTATCCTCGATATAAAAGAAAAAAAGAAAACAAGAAAAGATATGTAGTCTTATTTTACAGAATTTGCAGGAGAATAGAGTCAGGGCAGATGCTAACTTAGGGAGACCTACCTATCACAACAGCGCCAATTCTGCGCCGTCAGTGAAAAAAACAAACACGATTTCGACGATGGACGTTCTACGTTCGAACCTCAAGGCCAACCTCTGCTTCTCCTTCTCTCCCACACAATATTACAAATAAGGTCAGGTAAAGGTGTCCTGGGGGCAGGATAGCCCAGCGGTCAGAGCGCTCGCTTTCCCCCAGTCAAGTTAAGCAGCGTCGAGCGTGGTTACCAGTTGGATGGGTGACCGTTTGCGCGCCTTGGCTTCAGTACACGCAATCCCCATTTCACCCAGCTGTAAACTGGGTACCTGCCCTCTTTAGGGTCAGGGAAGGTAAAGCAGCGAGGGAGAGGAGATGGGCGCCGCCCTCAATATGCTGGCCCCTAGAGGAGCTGAACAGAACTTTGTCAGAAGATCCACGACACCAAAGAATGGCCAAAAGAATGGACACAGTCTCTTGTAATACCCCTGCCAAAGAAAGGAAACCTCAAACAATGCCAGAACTACAGAACCATCAGTCTCATAAGTCATCCTAGCAAGATCATGCTGCAGGTAGTCCTCAACAGACTGAAAAACCAAGCGGAAAAAACTCCTGGCAGAAGAACAAGCGGGCTTTAGACCAAAACGCAGCACAATGGAACAAATTTTCAATCTGAGAATTCTGATAGAGAAGCATCTCCAACACCAAAAAGACTTGTACCACAATTTCATAGACTTTAAAAAGGCCTTTGACAGGGTATGGCATGACGGCCTCTGGCAAGTGCTCAGGCACTTCAACATTGACAGCTGTCTAATTGAAGTCATCAAAGCTTTGTACGAGAACGCAGAAAGTGCAGTTTTTATGAATAATCACGTGGGCGAGTTCTTCAAGACCACGGTTGGGGTTCGCCAGGGCTGCCTTCTCTCACCTGTACTCTTCAACCTCTTCCTCGAAAACATCATGACAGAGACACTGCAAAACCACCACACTTCCATCTCCATTGGTGGAAGACCCCTTTGCAATCTCAGATTTGCAGATGACATTGACCTCATGGGCAGCAGCAAACAAGAACTGCAAATCCTCACAGACAATTTAACAGATCGAGCGAGCGCATACGGCATGGAGGTCAGTACAGAGAAATCAAAGATCATGGTCAACAGCGCGAGTAATGACATCACGGAAATAAAGATGAATGGAGAAACACTAGAAGAGGTGAGCCAATTCAAATACTTAGGCTCCATCCTAACAAAAGATGGCACATCAAACAATGAAGTGAAAGCTCGCATTGCAACAGCAACATCTGCTCTAGTCAGACTCGAGAAGATCATCAGAAGCAACATCAGCTTCTGCACCAAATACCACCTTTACAAATCCCTCGTGATATCTATCCTCCTATATGGCTGTGAATCATGGACTCTGACAGCAGAGTTAGAAAGGAGAATCCAAGCATTCGAGAACAAGTGCCACAGAAGACTCCTCAAAATATCATACAAAGAACACAAGACCAATAACTATGTGATAGAAGAAATCAAAAAGCGTGTGGGCCCCCAAGAGCCTTTGCTCTCCACCATAAAGAGGAGAAAGCTGATGTGGTTTGGTCACACCACAAGACACAACACCCTAGCAAAAACCATCCTGCAAGGAACAGTCGAGGGCAAGAGAAGAAGAGGCCGCCAAAAGAAATCATGGGTTGACAACATCAAAGACTGGACCGCCCAACCCCTGCAACACCTCCTACTAGCCACGCAGGATCGTGAAGCATGGAAAAAGATCTCTGTTGCGTCTTCTCTCATGTCCCCCCTACGTCCCTTGGGACATGGGACTGAGTGAGTGAGTGAGTGAGTGAGAGGAGCTGAGAGCTCTGATGCCTCGCTCCCCTACGACCGCCGATGCTATGGGACACCTTTACCTTTAAAGGTGTCCTGT
>JASPKP010001043.1:2500-5000 GCA_030674155.1 Stramonita haemastoma | reverse complement strand
GGAATTCCTTTTTCTGTTTGTTTTGCTGTTGTGGCATTGAAAACGACGTCCTGAAGGCAACAATTGAAATTCTGAAAACAGAGCGTGAGAGGAATCGGCCAAAATGGCTGTTGCTTTGCGTACAAGCTGCTGATTACAAAACGACTTGAGATCTCTTTTGTTCTTCTCCGATAATTTTAGAGCAGATTCTCACAATTCTCTGGAGACCATTCTTGTTCTTAATGCTAAGGTTATTGTACCAGCAAATGAAAGCAAAAGTCTGGTCAAGTCTGGACCAACGCATCTGACTTCGGTACGGGAAAGAAGTGTTATGTTTAATGTTTCTCTGGAAAAAGGCAGTTTAAGAAGGCAAAAAGCAGACAAGGAGGCTACAGGAAGAAAAAGAACTAGGCAGAAGCGAAGAGAGCGATAGAAAAGAGAAAAAATCATAACAAAAATATCCAGAAGGTGAGGATGCTATCTTTACTGACAGGCCCCAGGCATCTTAATGGATGGAAATGCAAGTATATATATATATATATATATATAAAATTGTACATATTTTTCTATGAAAACTTAGAATAAATCCTGATATTGTTTTGAGGGTAAATTTTCAGCTTTTAAATGTTTGTTTCATTTTATTATTTTTAAAAAATATATTTCTATGCACTAAACTGTATATAGTCAAAAGAAATCAGACAAATAAAGAAAACACCCACATAAAGAAAACACCCACATAAGTGAAGCAATGTGACACACTGCATGATATGAAAAAAGATTAGACAATTATGATACATACACACTAGGACCTATCTCCTCATACCCCCCCCCTCCCCCAAATAACAACAACAACAAGAACAACAACAACAAAACAAACACAAAAAACAATCTACAAAAAAAAACCAAAACAAACAAAGCACAGACAAACCAACAGACAGACAGACAGCCAATATAGACGTGCAGACAAAACTGACACCCTGACTCATCAGGGACAAACGACAAAACAGACATCTCACCAAACACTTGACTTGCAAGGATCTGTTGCGCGATGGAAACGCAAATCCTTCACGACATACGACATCTGCTATGTCATTCTGATGCCTTCCTCGCACAGTGACGTCAGCATTGCGCACTGGATCTGGATCCTCGCATTGTGACGGCATAGGGTGGCAGACGTAATCAGCAGAGTTTGATGACGCAAGCACGGAAAGTGACGGCATAGGAACACACACTTCCGTCTCCCCACAAGGCCGTGCCTTACAGCCGTTTGTGATGGAGGAAGGCTGGACTGTGGTTTCGTCAGCTAAATTCAGAAATAATTACGTAGTGTGTATGTATGTATGTATGTATGTATGTATGTATGTATGTATGTATGTATGTATGTATGTATGTATGTATGTATGTATGTATGTATGTATTTATGTATTTATGTATTTATGTAATTTTGTTTTGTTTCTTTTTTATATCCAGGATAATGGGTTAAGCACTCTTGTGCATTTTTACATCCAGTCCCCGTGTGTATGCAGTTTTGTGAATATTGCCATCTGTTCCCACCGGCACATGATGGCCTACTTTTACGAAAAGCGGAACAGGATTTAACGTGTGCGCAAGATGTTAGAGTGCGTTCGCACACGGGGACTTGGTTTACAGTCTCATCGATGGACTTTTGGGGAGAGTGGAGTCAGCACTGATGTTAACTCCAGGAGAAAAATCTCCTCGACCGGACTCGAACCCGAGTCGTCAAATCGCGAGCGCAAAATTCTTGCCACTAGGTTATCCGTTCCCCACAGAGAGAGAGAGGAGAGAGAGAGAGAGAGAGAGAGAGAGAGAGAGAGAGAGAGAGAGAGAGAGAGAGAGAGAGAGAGAGAGAGAGAAAAAAAACACTTACCAGCACCCACATATAGAATACAGTTAGAACCCACAGATGCACCAGAACTGAATCCACGGGAATCGAATTTGTACCCGGAGCACAGTTTCCGATACAAGCACAATCTCTCACATTGAGTTCATTGGTCAGCGTGTATTCGCCAATCATTTCGGTGTTTACAAAGAAGAAACAACCAATGAAAGAAGCCAGAAGTACATGCACAATTCTGAGGAGGAAACACCAAAATGGTAGCGAACTTGCATCCATGATTCAAATATGGAATCGAATGAACTCGGAAAATCTCTCTCAATATGTTTGAAAGTATGTTTTATAGAAAAACATTGATGTTTAAAAAATAGTGTGTGCTCAGGGGTTACAAAGATATCAGAAGTGACTGGTTTCTCTGTTGTGTGGAAACTTTACCGCATAGTTAAGCTGGGAGACTGTAATGTTTTTATTCATTTATAAAGGCTGAATCTTCTCTGCTTCCCTTTGTAAATTTTTGACAAAACTATTTTTTATCAAACTTTTTTTTGGCAGTATAAAGAAAAAGCGAGACTATTATATACATATAATTTTTTCTCCTTCGTATGGAAAGGACCACAGTACAATCCTTGCACACAAAGTGAACTCAGACCATGTGGATTATAGCTT
>JASPKP010001042.1:20000-30000 GCA_030674155.1 Stramonita haemastoma | reverse complement strand
ACAGACGAGTGCTTGCATGCATGCACGCATTTTACAGGTAGGCACATGTGCAGTGTACAGATATGCAACAACACATAAGAATGCACGCATGCCAGCAGGCGTGCTCTCTCTCCCTCCCTCTCTCCCTCCTTTCCTGCCCTCGCCCCCCTCCCCCACCTCTCTCTCTCCCTCTCTCTCTCTCCTCTCTTCCTCTCTCCTCTCTCTCTCTCTCTCTCTCTCCTCTCTCTCCTCTCTCTCTCTCTCTCTCTCTCTCTCTCTCTCTCTCTCTCTCTCTCTCTCTTTCTCTCTATCTCTCTCTCTCTCTCTGGAAGCTGGGGAATGGTCTTAGAGTCATTTTCTTTAACAATGTTTGATGGTCAGATGGCTGCTGTCTTATTGTATTGTGCGGAAAAATTTGGGACTATCAGCACATTGGTAGTCTTTAAAGGGCACATTTGCTTGCATGTTACCGATATTTAAGCGTAAGTTTGTAAATGCCAAATACCAAGGCACTAGGTGAGCGGGGTCAGTATTCCATTAGGTCGACAGCTAGCGTATCACTGAAGATTTGCAACCAGCCTCCTCCACTCCTAACAATCCTCAGCTTTCCGTAGTATGTCATTCTACTCAAGGCCAGACTGTCTTAACATTTGTCTTTCCATCGTTTTCCCTGCATGCCTGATCGCCTCCCTCCTACTGTTCCCTGTAGGACAGTCTTGGCCAGTCCAGATGTTCGTGTGATGTGCCCGTACCACTCCACTTTGCGTCTTTTCACTGAAGTCAGGAGGTCTTGCTATTGCCCGTTAGCATGTTCAGTTCAGGATGTGCCACTGAGATTCGAACTTGCCGCCCACAACCCCATGACCATTGGAATCACAAGCTCATCGCCCTGTTTAACTGGCTGTTTAACCCATTTAGCAGATCAAGGATCAAAGAGTAACTGGTAGGCAATGATTGTCTGCAACTGTCATGCCTTGCATATTATCTGTGATAAAATGTTTGCTAACATGCATATCAATTCTGCAGACTCAGCTGTAAGCATCTACATCTCTTCCACAAGGAGTGGCATGACGGTTAAGCATTGCGCTCGAGACCTAACGGCTCGGTTTCAAGCCACCACTTAGACGCCCGTTCAAGGGGATTTTTACCCCCGGAGTTAACAGCAGTACAGTGCTGACACTACTGCCCCGAAATTCCTTTTGATGAGACGCTAAACCAAGGTCCCCTGTGTGAACACGCACGAAATATTTTGCGCATACGTTAAAATATGATCCGCTTTTCGGAAGAATAGACTGGCCATGTGTGCCTAAGAGAATCTATCACAACATTATTAAAACCACATCCACACAGGTACTGGATGTAAAAAAAAAATTAAATCACACGAGTGCTTATTCCATTACCCTCGAAATTAAAGCTAAAATCGAAAAAAAAATTAATAGAATGTCGTTAAGAAGAAACGCCTGTTTTAATCTGTTGCCAGCCTCCAATTAGTTAAATCGAAGATTCATATCGCATCGTATGCTATCCAGTCATGACAGTCTTGTCTGCCTAATATTCAGACTCTCCTTTCCCTGTCTGTGGGAGGTACATTATGATCGATCTGTGAGAGTGGCTGTCGATTTATCCTCCCTCCCAAACCACTAAACAAGGAACAGCCTGTAGTACTGGTTCGAACCAGACGAACTGAGACTGGCTTTCTGCTTTGGCAGGTATAATAATAAACAATAACACATTCATACCCGAGCACTCTTCTAGCCGAGTAGAGCTCTGGGTGCTTTACCCCTGGACCATCACTCCATTTATCAGTCTAACAACTCCCTGTGGACAGGAGAACATGAGTTTGGCCGCAATGTAGAGTTGCGTCAAAGATCAAGTAGTGTCTACAGTGAGACGCTGTTAAAAAATGTCTGTTTATGATGTTTTCAAGATGGAAAGAAGTGCGCTGCATGTTTACTTTTTTTTAGGTGAAGAAAAGAGCTTGAGCTTAGATAATCATAGAAACAAATGTAAATGATTGTTCTAAGGATTGCTTTCGATTTTCCCATGCTGGTGACCTTTCAAATGCAAAAATCTGTTGTCGTAAAGTGTAAACTTCACTGTGTTTTATTTAAATAGCCAACTTTACATTGTTGTTTCACCTTGTAATGCTGTGTGTCTGATGATACGTGTACGTATGATTCAATGATATAGATTATTCTGCAAAATAATGTCATTGACCTTAGCGACAATGAGCGTGTCATCATCATCATCATAGCAAGAAAAACAAGAAGAAGAAGAATATAATTAGGACATTTAGATTGCGCTTTAATTACATTATTTGTAATCGATCAGCTCAGTACAATATTCAAGATATGATCACTAGCAAAAATACGTTATCTTTGAAAACTTTTTTCACAAATAGACGTGTTTTTCATTGTAAACAGAAGCAAGGAAAGTGAAAGAGACTGCATGATGAAGTGATTTTAAATCTAGAAGCTGATCACGGAGAGTGCCATTGATGGATTTTAGCCTGTAATGAAAACATTCTCTTGTTGAAAGTTACGTCTTTGTTTTGGAATATTATTTGAAGATATTTTTTGTGAAATTAAAAGATATTAAATTTGATTTCTTTGTCAATCATCACTCTCTTTGGACTTTACCGAGAGAAAATATCCAACTCTTGTCATCATTTTGTTCAGCGTTTTCTGTCAACTGAAGTGCATTTAAAGATAGAGTTTATTTGGAATTAGCCATAATATAGACGATAGACAAATAATGGTAGTGCACAATATTTGCTTTTGTGCAGAAAAAAATACATGCAAACACTTTCAGGGAAACTGCGCAAGGGTTGAGTCATAAGTCTGAGTACCACACACACAAAAAGTTTTTATAGCTACTTCTGATGTTGTCTATATGCTGAACACAAGCTTGAATAAACTGGGAATGTAGAGCAATTTAGCTTTTACTAGCACTTTTACATAACAGCCTTTATAGTTTGCCCTACTCTATGATAATGGCTGATGATACATAATATCAAGTGCTCCAAAACATCTATCTAGATGCTCTAGGAACGGTCGTTTCCATATTCTGGGTGGTCTCTGGTGATTCAGTGATAGGAAGGAATCATGCATTTGTTGACCGGAGGGAAATCAATCATTGGCAGAGGGCTGTTTGTCCTGTTTCTGATATTCATCTCCGCTGCCTCCTGTGAATGCACATATTTCCTACCTATCAGCTTTCAAAGAATGGTCATGGAATGCATTGTTTCTTTATCATCCTTATCGACGTCGTTATTACCACAATCGTCATTATGATTAGGATCTACTGTCCTTGTCATCACAGTGTAACATAACCACTTACATACACACGCGGGCGGGCGCACATGCACGTACGCACGCACGCACGCACGCACGCACGCACGCACGCACACACACACACACACACACACACACACACACACACACACACACACACACACCATCTTCACAGTAAAAAAAAAAAATAAAATAAATAAATAAATAAAAAGTTTTCCATTTCTGTCAGTAAAGTCTCTCTGGTTCCTTCGTCTCTTCAGCACAGAACACTGGCAGCAGTGTGCAGATGACAAGGCGTTGTTCCCCACTGTACCTACAGGTTAAGACGGTGTCAGACACATGGCGAACTCGCCAGAAAACAGTGCACGGGGAACGGTCCTCCAAAGGACTGCAGACACGAGATAGTAACCTGTCAACATTTTTTTTTTCTCTCTTTTTTTTTTTTTTTACTTTGGTTACAGTGAAGTTCTGAACAGTTGGTCATTTTTTTTCTTCAGGGCTGGAGTTTGAAACTTTTTTTTTTCTTTTTTTTTCACCCCATTTTGGTTTGAAAGAGGTACGGAAGGTATGTAGAGAGTAGTGTTTTGTAGTTCACCAAAAGATCTGAAAAAAATTATTCAAAGTGCAGCAGAAAAATTAAAAGAAAGAATCATAGTCATATTAAGAAAGAAGGAAGGAATAAAAGCAAGAAGGAAGAGAGAGAGATAGAGACAGACAGACAGACAGACAGACAGACAGACGGACGGACGGACAAACGGAAGAAGAAAGACAAACAGAATGAAACAAACAAACTAAGGACACAAAAACGAGCCGATGAAATATTTCATTGGACAGTAGTTGTAGTTTCCTCTCGTTTTCACGACTCGTGATTGAAGTGGTAGAGGTGATAATGGTGGTGTTGGTACAAGTGACAGCATTAGTTGTAGTAGTTATCGTAGTGGCAATAGTGATAGTAGTTGTAATAGTAGTAGAAGGAGATGCCTTAACGG
Organism: Stramonita haemastoma; assembly: GCA_030674155.1. Classification (NCBI taxonomy): domain Eukaryota; kingdom Metazoa; phylum Mollusca; class Gastropoda; order Neogastropoda; family Muricidae; genus Stramonita; species Stramonita haemastoma. The sequence continues at coordinate 25,739 of JASPKP010001042.1, read as the reverse complement.
CAGCATAATGGAGGTTGTAGTAGTGGCGGTGTTGATCATCAGTTTCAATTGCCACAATCCCTTGTTGTTTTTTGCTTAGAAAGATATTTTTGTTTGTTGCTTTGATGTGATCATTGTCGATATTATTAGTCATAACTAACTAAGGGGGGGACGGATAGCCTAGTGGTCAGAACATTGCGCTGGCAATTTGACGACCCAGGTTCGAGTCCGGTCGAGGAGATTTTTCTCCTGGAGTTAACATCATGTGCTGACTCCACTCTCCCCAAAAGTCCTTCGGATGAGACTTTAAACCGAGGCCCCGTGTGCGAACGCACGCAGAACATCTTGCGCACACGTTCAATCCTGTTCCGCTTTTCGTAAGAGTAGGCCATCGTGTGCCGGTGGGAACAGATGACATTTACAAAACTGCATACACACGGGGACTGGATGAAAAAAAAAAGCACATGAATGCTTATTCCATTATCCTCAATATAAAAGAATAAATCAAATCAAATCAAATCAAATCAAAATCATCGGCTTTACAGTGTTTAGCGTTTCCATTCACTACGTGTTGTCTGTTCATAAACTTGTGAAGTGTTGCCGTTTCTGTATTGACATAGGTCAGCCCTAGATATCAGAGTGAAACAGCGGTCTGTTCGATGGTCTGGCATAAATGTTCCCCAAACATCAGTTAACCTTCGCCAGACCTCGTTTTTAAACTCACAGGGAAGAGCTCCTGGGTGACCAGTCACCCATGGTTTTTACATAGACATTTCCCTTACTGCGCCTCGCCAGATTTCGTGGGTGACCAGTCACCCATGGTTTTTACATAGACATTTCCCTTACTACGCCTCGCCATGACATAGATCAGACAGCTAAGCATCATGTAATTTTTGAGACAATAAAGCTGAATCTGAAAAGGTGATGTCTTAGAATCAATGTGTGTTGCGTTGATTATGATGTGGGAAATAAGAGCTCATTCATTTTATTTGAAAGTGAAAGGTTTACTACCACCCATGTAAACTGAAATAGACTGACAAAGAAACTCACACACACACACACACACACACACACACACACACACACACACACACACACACACAGCTAGCAATAACAAATACACTATATGTTTTTAGCATTAACACAGTATGTATTTAGCATTCTAAACAAAATATATATTTCATAAATATGCAGTAAATGGCATCAGATAGCAACTTTCTGAGGAAAAAATTAAAACACAGATCATCAAGATCATAAATTCTTTAATATCTTTATCAATTTCTCCATGAAATTTTCAGTCAGACTCAAACTGGTGTGATCATAACAGAAGCCCCCAAAAACGTTCAACATGTGCAAAAGCCAAAAAGCAAAATAACAATTGTACCTGCTGATATCAATCATAGGTAAGGAAAGAAATCATGTACATTTAAGAACAGAACAAACCATACGAATCAGTGCACATTTGCACGCGTACACACGCACACACACACACACACACACACACACACACACACACACACACACACACACACACTTGCAAAATACTAGAAATATGATTCTGAACTGTTAGAATGCACAAAATACTAAGGAGAAATTCAAACCTGAACTGTCTGTATGGATAGTATCCTACATTTCATTACTGAATGTCTTGGATAAGATAACAACAAATCAAACAAACAAACAAAATCAAACAAAAACAGTAGAAAATATTTTCATTCTTATGAAGGACATCAGTACCAGTTTAGAGCTGAGACAAACATTTACCAGCATCAATAGGGAGCTGCTAAAACTGATTTTGTTCTTGTGTTTGTTGCCCCTGGGCTCAATGATTGCTGGGAGTGCGAGGTGTTGCTCTTGGTAGTTCTTCACCACCAGGTGCTTGGATGATAGTAACCTCTGTCTCCAGCATCAGACTGCAGTCTGGGCAGATTTGCATAGCGTGATTTTGACATATCCAGTTTTGGCAGTTAATGCAGGAACCTGTTGTTTTGCGATCAGCCTTCCAGTGGCAGAAGCCACAGCGGCCTTGTGCCTTCTTTTGTTTCTTTGGACTTTGGCTGGTGGTGGACTTTCTTGCAGCAGAAACAGAGGACTTCTTCGCAGTTGCTGCAGAACGTAGTAAAAGTCTTATGATTTTAGCCAACCTCCATGTGTAAAACAACCTTAATAAAATTAACAACTACTATCAAACAGAAAAATGCTTCACTTACTGCTCACACAGTTGCTCAGGCCTTCTAGAATGCTGTTGCAGGAAAGGATGAGTGACTGTCAGCTTTCCTTATTTGCACCATTACCTATTCTTGCTGACTCGGGCCTAAACCAATCAACTCAAAATAGAAATGTCCAGAAAAATTCTTGCTGACTCAGGCCTAAACCAATCAACTCAAAATAGAAATGTCCAGAAAAATACTTGCTGATTCAGACCAATCAACTAAACTAGAAATATTTAGAAGAAAGGATTCATCAAAGGACATGCCATACTACAAGTTTGGTTGAATAGAAGACTAAACCTGAGCAAGCTCTCTCAGGTGTTAATCACATGACTGTCTCAAGTGAGCAAGGCACACTTGCTAACCCTCCAGCTATCCTACTAGGTCTACAAGGACCACACAAAAGATCCTTACTGCAGACCTGGTTGACAAAGGCAATGGAAGACAAAAGCCCAGCCACCAGGGGGGGGGGGGAGCTAAAGTAGGTCAAGAAGCCTACATGTCTCTGAGTTGACTACTCAAGTTTGTTTGGTCCCAAGGAGATACGTCTACTGGCCACCCAAGGAAAGTGCTTCCTCAAGCACAATAAAATGTATGGGTGACCAGCCACTGACGAGCCCTAGCGTGTGTAGGAAAGGGTTGCAGTCTATAAAAGGTATGGGTGACCAGCCACCCACGAGCCCTAGCGTGTGTAGGAAAGGGTTGCAGTCTATAAAAGGTATGGGTGACCAGCCACCCACGAGCCCTGGCGTGTGTAGGAAAGAGCTGTGGTCTATATAAAAAGTATGGGTGACCAGCCACCCATGGTATCTGGCGAGGGTTATACAACGTTTTTATGGTATAATTACTCCTTTATTTACAAACATAAAATCTTCATATTCGGTGGAATTATGCACAAATATATAATAAACAAAGTCATTAAATTTGAGCTTGATGAAACTAAAACTGACAAAGTTATGATCATTTAACTGAGAGTCTGGGTAATTTTTCACCCACGGTGTCTGGCGAAGGTTAAGGGAAGAACACTACATAAGTTTGGCCATGTTACAGGGCCAGTAGTCTTTCTAAACCAATTCTACTGGTGAGTGCGGGAGAATGGATAGGGTGAGGGTGGATAGGAAATCGGTGGACATATGGCTGTATTTGTATTTGTATATCAATTGGAATCATAGCAGATTCCTCCTATATGAAATTTTGAGCTGCTTCACTCTTCCCAGGAGAGCGCGTCGCCAAGAGAAGAGCAGCGACATCCATTATTTATTCTTTTTTATTTCCCTATACTTTTCATGAGTATTTGTTTCCCTAGCAGAGTGTTTTTTTCTACATATTTTTTTCCCGGGGACAATTCTCTTGCTGCCGTGGGTTGAATGCGTGTTGCACGCAGATCCTCGGTTTATCGTCTCGGATCATCCGAAAGACTAGTTTAGTGTTTTCTTTTAGAGGGGTTTGGGTATACAGTCGCCTTTGTCTCTATTTTTTTTATTGTGTCGTTAATAGATTATTTGGCTTTCTTTGGTTTTTTTGTCATCTGAATTTTGTTTTAATGCCAACTTTGTTGGTTTTATCATTCTTTGTCCTGTAACTTGTGTGATATTGCTGGAAAGGTTTAGTGTTAGTACACTTTGTTTTGTGGTGTTACTGTTCTTTGTTGGTTTTATTATTCTTTGTCTGGTGTAACGTTTTGGCGGCTCCTGCAACGGCACTGGAAGAACCATTCGTATCGGCGATTGCCTATCCAATGGACCATTTCAGCGAGGTGGGGAGGAGTGGGGTGGGGGTCTACTGCATGGGTAGCAGCTTGCCCTCCATATTTACTTACCCAGGCTTTGTGCTGTAGTACACTACATAGACTTCCGAGACAGACGGATGTGTACCTGTCTGTCTGGTGTAATATCTCCATCTTGTCTGGTCTTGTTGAATTTTTAAAAATTAAGTCCTGAAATGTGATTGTCTTTTCTTGTCGTATCATTCTTTGCTTTCTTAGCTGTGCAGCATCACAGCTTTGCAAAGTCTTCTGACTGTTGTCTGGGCTTCGTAATATTCCTGTCTTCGTTAGTCCTAATTTTGTCTGCATATTTGTAATGCCGGAGATTTTAATGGTCCTACTATTCTTTTTAATGTTAATTGTGTAAAACTGTTGCAAACATCTGTCTTGCTGCATGCTTTCTTACAATATGGAGTTGGACTAGCTTTGTTTTGACGATCATTTCTTCGTCTTACTAAAAACCGTAGAATATTGCTTCTTCTGACGGACCTGATGTTTCTCATTTTAATTGTGCAACGTCGTTCTCTTTGTCACTTTGTTCTTCATTTTTCTTAGCTGTGCTATAACTGTCTTTTGTTTAATTTTGCAAGTCTTTGTTTCTTTGTGGTTTGAATATTCCTGTCTTTGTTGATCATGTGCTATTCTTTGTTTTCTTTCAGATTGTTTTCGCTTAAATATTGATTTTTGAGCGCAGGTTCGAAGAAGTAAAAAATAAAGCAGGAAACAAACAGATGTGCAGCTGCGTGTAGGAAAAAGTCTGACAGCTCTCTCATCATGTTTCCATGTTCAGAGATAGGTTGTTTTTTGTTTTTGTTGTCTTATTTTGAGGGGAAGGGTGTAGTTTGTAGGAGGTTCTATTCAGATATAAGAATTCGTTTATTTCTTTTGTGAGGGTTACATATCTATCTAGTGTTGTTTTTTTCCAATTCTATGTTTACATGTAGAGACAGTGCAGTGCTGATTCAGCCAGACCCTTCCACACAATCACATGGAAAAGAAAAGGTAAAAAGTATTGTCTTCTTCCTTTAGGTAAGGTAAAGATAAAGGTGTCCCATGACCTGTGTGGTCGTAGGAGTAGCGAGGCATCAGAGACCTCAGCTTCTCCAGGGGCCAGCATGTTGAGAGCGGCGCCCAGCTCCTCTCCCTTCTTCCTTTACAAACCGATAAAACCAACGACAACAGATGATGTAAATCAATCAAACAATTGCATGACAAAATTCGGTACAATCACATTTAGAAACAGAATGTGCTTTTACTTTAAATTTCATACTAGCTATATGATTTTATTCAAGATGTTATGAAAATTATATACATCCTCTGTAAACTTTGTTATTTAAAAAAAAAAAAAGAAAGAACTAATGGAAAACTACCTCCTTCTTCGTGGCTCTCTATCTACATCACTAAATTGTTCGATACTCATCACTTTTGTACCCTTGTCACTTTCACTACCCGTTCTCCTCATTTTCCAGAGTCTCCCTCCATCCACCCCCCCCCCCCACCCCCACCCCAGCACCTCATCCCCACCCCCCCACCTCTCCCCCCACTGGACTTGTGTACACAAAATGTCAAACGAGCACTGGAAAGTTCATTCATGCAAAAACAGCCCAACACTCAGGGGAGAGAGAGGGGGCGGGCCAGAGGTAATAACTACGGTGTACACACGGTAGGCCGATTCCGGCCTTGCTGGTGTGGCTTTCATCCGCCACATGCCCGTCACCTCTGCTTCTGACTGCTCCATCAACAGAGCAAGCTCTGGGACCATCTTTTCCAGTTCTCTCTCTCTCT
>JASPKP010001042.1:0-12500 GCA_030674155.1 Stramonita haemastoma | reverse complement strand
CTTCTTCTTCTTCTTCTTCGCAATTCTTCTTCTTCTTCTTCTTCTTCTTCTTCGCAATTCTTCTTCTTCTTCGCAATTCTTCTTCTTCTTCTTCTTCGCAATTCTTCTTCTTCGCAATTCTTCTTCTTCTTCTTCTTCGCAATTCTTCTTCTTCGCTATTCTTCTTCTTTGCAATTCTTCTGCTTTGCAATTCTTCTTCTTCGCAATTCTTCTTCTTCGCAATTCTTCTTCTTCGCAATTCTTCTTCTTCGCAATTCTTCTTCTTCGCAATTCTTCTTCTTCGCAATTCTTCTTCTTCGCAATTCTTCTTCTTCTTCTTCTTCGCAATTCTTCGCAATTCTTCTTCTACGCAATTCTTCTTCTTCGCAATTCTTCTTCTTCGCAATTCTTCTTCTTCGCAATTCTTCTTCTTTGCAATTCTTCTTCTTCGCAATTCTTTGCAATTCTTCTTCTTCTTCTTCTTCTTCTTCGCAATTCTTCGCAATTCTTCGCAATTCTTCGCAATTCTTCGCAATTCTTCTTCTTCTTCGCAATTCTTCTTCTTCTTCGCAATTCTTCTTCTTCTTCGCAATTCTTCTTCTTCGCAATTCTTCTTCTTCGCAATTCTTCGCAATTCTTCTTCTTCTTCTTCTTCTTCTTCTTCTTCTTCTTCTTCTTCTTCTTCTTCGCAATTCTTCGCAATTCTTCGCAATTCTTCGCAATTCTTCGCAATTCTTCTTCTTCGCAATTCTTCTTCTTCGCAATTCTTCTTCTTCGCAATTCTTCTTCTTTGCAATTCTTCTTCTTCGCAATTCTTCGCAATTCTTCTTCTTCTTCTTCTTCTTCTTCTTCTTCTTCTTCTTCTTCTTCTTCTTCTTCTTCTTCTTCTTCTTCTTCTCAGTATTCTTTGTCCTTCTTCTTTGCAGTCTTCTTCTTCGCAATTATTCTTCTTCTTCTTCTTCCCTTCTTTGCAGTTTTCAGTCATCTTATTCTTCGCTGCAGTCTTCATGCTCGCATTCTTTGTCGCATTTTTTGTATTCTTTCCATTCTTGGCATTCTTCGTATTCTCCTTGTTTGCATTCTTCGTGTTTTTCTTTTTCTCTGTATTCTCCTTCAAAGCCAAACATTTCACCCTTTATCTTTTTGACACACTGTTCTCATTCATATTCTTCTGCTCCTGCTTTTTTCTGGAAATGAAAAGCATTGTTGTGATAAAAGAAACTTTAATGAATGGCAGAAAGGAGAGTGGACTGAGAATTAAAATCAAACAGGGTTTTTTTTATTAATATTTTTTCATGTCAAAAGGGTATGAGATGAAAGATTTGGAGAGAGATGTTTTTATCTGAAAAGCAGATCGAAGGGATTGTCTTACACGGATGTGAGGTGTCTGCAGAATCAAAGACAAAAAAGTAGCAGAAAGTGATTGTTGCACACACCCGTGACAATTCAGGAGAAATTCTCTTTAATTCCAGAGATGAAACACTGCACCACTCATCGTCAGGGATGTTCAGTCTTTATTCTCACTGTGGCTGGTCATGCCATTGGCTTCTTCCTTTATGAGTCTCTGCACTTGTGGAATAAAACACAAAAGACACAAAGTGAAACTCTCTCTCTATGTCTCCGTGTCTTTGTCTCTGTCTGTCTGTCTGTCTGTCTGTCTGTCTGTCTGTCTGTCTGTCTGTCTGTCTGTCTGTCTGTCTGTCTGTCTGTCTGTCTGTCTCTCTCTCTCTCTCTCTCTCTCTCTCTCTCTGTCTCTGTCTGTCTGTCTCTGTCTGTCTGTCTGTCTGTCTGTCTGTCTGTCTGTCTGTCTGTCTGTCTGTCTCTCTCTCTTCTCTCTCTCTCTCTCTCTCTCTCTCTCTCTCTCTCTCTCTCTCTCTCTCTCTGTCTCTCTCCCCCCCTCTCTCTCTCTCTCTCTCTCTCTCCCTGTCTGTCTCTGTCTCTGTCTCTCTTTCTCTCTCTCTCTCTCTCTCTCTCTCTCTCTCTCTCTCTCTCTCTCTCTCTCTCTCTCTCTCTCTCTCTCTCTCTCTCTCTCTCTCTCTCTCTCTCTAGTTGACATAGTTACAGTGTCAGCAGCCTGTATGACAAGCCTAAGAAAAAATTCAGTGCAGTTTGCACGTGAAGAAGAGGGGTCAAAATTTTGAATAGGCGGTGTCTAACTTTCATTTGCTTCCTTTTATTGATAAGCAAAAAGCCAGGAAAAACACAGCACAGAGACTGGTAAAGTAGTATTGGCTTAACTTTGAAGTAGGCCAGCCAGAATGCTAAGCCGTACTTGTCAGAATGGACCTTCCTCCAGATAGAATTTCTTGCCATCAATGATCAAATGGTCATAGACCATAAATGCTCTTTTTCCATCTTTTCTAGCGTCCTTTAAATGAGGAACAAGTTTCCTCCTGACATCACGGACACGTGGGGTAAAGTCTTCTGCAATGAAAATATTGCTTCCATGGAGTTTTCGTTTAGCCTTCATAACCATCTCTTTATCCCTGTGGAATGTACATTTCCCTATAATAGGTGAGTTGGGGTTCCTGTTAAGTCGGTGAATCTTGTCAAACGCCATGTCTCTGTTCAGTCCTAGTTTGTCAGCCAGTACGTCTTTGATCAGTCCTTCACATTTGTCATTTGTTTCATTGTCCAGTCTCGGTATGTTATAGAAAAGGATGTTGTTTCTTTTAGAGTGCCCCTCCAAATCATCAGTCTTCAGTTCTAGCTTTTCTACTTTTTCACACAACTTTTGGTTTTCATCTTTCAGTCTTTTGTTTTCTTGTTTCAGTTCTTTAACAGTCTCTTTCAAGGACGCCATTTCATTCAAAATGCTCTGAACATGTCTCTTTGACTTGCCCCACCTCTTCCTTCAGTTCTTTGAACATGGAGGTCAGCTCCTGCAGGCTTGCTACGACCTCTTTCAGTGTAGGCTCCTGACTTGTGCTCTTAGGAGACGAAGAAGCGGAACCAGCACCAGAGCCCAGCTGGGTTTGACGGAGACTGTCCTTCCTTCCCTTAGGTCCAGGTCCAGGGTTCAGCTCCACATCGCCGCACCGATACAGAAAAACGCCTAGGTACAAATAGGCGAGGAGCAAACATACCGCAGTAGCACCGTCATGCAGCCTGCCCAACTGTAATGTCGGGATGTACAATGATTTTCGCAGCATTGCACGTTGAGATATGAATGCAATGAAGGTAGCCACAAAGCAGCCACACAGGGCCCTCATACTGAAAGCCACCTCTGGCATGATGTCCTCCACTCACTTCACTGACTCAGGCAAAGGCACAGGAACGTACAATTTACGTTTAACTCTGGAGCTTTAGTCAACAGTTGTTTACATTTCAACTGCCGGAAGTGTTCCGGTAATATTACTGGAGAATATCAAGCAGGATTTAAAAGAGGATATTCTACTTTAGATCACATGTTTACGTTATTAGCATTGATACAGAAACAGTTTTCATACAACCGTAAGTTATATGTAGCTTTTATAGATTTTGAAAAAGCTTTTGACTCCATTAACAGAAATTTACTTTGGCCCATTTTGTTAAAAAACGGTATTAGAGGTAAACTCCACACATGTATTAAAAGAATGTATGATGATATAAAATGTAAAATAAGATGTGGTTCTAAATTGACTGATTACATTAGATGTACATCTGGAGTCAAGCAAGGAGATGTGTGTAGCCCTGTTTTATTTTCACTTTTCATAAATGAATTAGCATTACAAGTAATTAATAATGGAAAACATGGTGCTGTTTTGTCACACGATGCATTTGAGTTGTTCATTTTGTTGTTAGCTGATGATGTGGTGTTGTTATCGGAAACTATTGTGGGGCTACAAAATCAGTTAAATAATCTGTATCAGGCTGCTTGTTCACTTCAGTTAAAAGTTAATATGAAGAAAAGTAACATCATTGTGTTTCGCAAGGGAGGCTATTTGGGTATGCGAGAAAGATGGACGTATGATGGTAATCTGCTACCAGTGGTGAATGTTTATAAGTATTTAGGGATATTGTTTTCTACACGTCTGAGCTTCACTGCTGCTTGCAAAGACCTTTCTAGTAGGGCAAAGAATGCATTGATATTTATAATACAAAGGTTATACACACTTAATAATAATTCTTTTGGGCTGTTAATGAAACTGTTTGACTCACAAGTTCAACCAGTTCTTCAGTATGGGTCAGAATTATGGGGGTTGGATAAAGCAGCAGTTCATTGTGAATCTGTCCATTTGTTTGCAATAAAGAAATATTTAGGCGTTGATAGACGAACACCCAATGATATAATTTATGGTGAAACTAACAGATATCCCTTATATATAAATTCTGCAGTTAATTGTATTCGCTATTGGATTAAGTTGATACAAATGGAAGATCTGAGACTACCATATAAGGCGTATAAAATGTTGTATGACTTAGATGTAAGAGGAAAGACAAACTGGGTATCAGGCGTGCGTATCTGTTTAAATGAAAATGGTTTTGGAGATGTCTGGTTGAATCAAGGTGTGGGTGATGCTTGTGTATTCATTAAAGTGTTCCGTCAAAGATTGATTGACTGCAGGTGGCAAAACTGGAGCCATCACATTGATACTAGCCAAAGGTTTGAATTTTATAGAACTTACTGTAATGGTCATGATTTACAATGTTATTTACAACATGATATGAATCGACAATTGAAACATATCACAGCAAAATTCAGACTAGGTATATCTGATTTGAATGTCCATCGTTTAAGATATAGAACCCATAATGATCATGATTTGTTATGTCCGTTATGCAATGTGTCACAAGAAGATGAAGTCCACTTTGTTCTTTGTTGCCAACAATTACATGAGCTTAGAGTGAAACTTATTCCACCAAAGTATTATAGGAAACCCTGCTTGTTTAAATTGAATTTATTGATGTCTTGTACAAACACTGAAGTTATACAGAACTTTTCTTTATTTTTGTACAAGGCTTTCAAGCTTAGAGAAATAATCACTTCGTGAAGTAATGTACAATTTAATGACTAAATGACATTTAACTATTTATGATATCATGATTTGTATTGTTCACATTCCCTTCATAAGGGGCTAAGGCCTATTTGAATAAATCATCTGCGTCTGAAATCATCTGCGTCTGCGTCTGCGTCTCTCTCTAGTTTAAACGAAGTTAAGCAATGCCCTGTTTGTAAAGATAAAATAGAAAATGAAGAACACTTTATACTGAATTGCCCTATCTATGAAGACTTAAGAACTAAGTTTCTTAAAGATTCCAAAAGACTTCCTTTCTATGTACTACTCAAAGCCACTGTACCCACTGATAGATACAATTTATCACGTTTTATTTTTCATTCAACCAATAGATGAAATAGGATAACTTTCTAGAAATTGATATTTGTATTGATGAATAATACATCTACAACAGTGTCGTTTACGATACGTGTGAATTGTTCCGTGATTAACGGTTAAGAAATGGCTTATATAACTTTCTTGCTTTATCATTACTCATACAGTATTTCATATACATATACGTTGATGGTAACATGTTTATAACACCTATGTCATATGCACACACACTCTATGCCCACCACTCTTTTGTATTGTGGCCTAAGGCCGATGTACATTAAACAATTTCAGTGTTCAGTGTTCTCTCTCTCTCTCTCTCTCTCTCTCTCTCTCTCTCTCTCTCTCTCTCTCTCTCTCTCTCTCTCTCTCTCTCTCTCTCCATTCTTTTTTTAGGTGGGATGGGTAGTGCCAGGTCTTCTCATGTGCTTGTAACTTTGCAAAAGGTCTGCCTGCTGGCCTCAGCTGACACATTCCGGCTTCAGAGCAGCTTACTGTTTGTACATAATGTGTACTGTGTATGCTCGTGTTTCTGTAGCCCACCAAACGCTGACATGATTACGGGATTTGTAAAGTGCAAATTTGATCCTCTGCATGTGTATAATACACGGAGTTAAAGCACTGCCAGGTCTGCACTTGAAGTTGACAAGGGAGAAAGTAAAAAAAAAAAATCTACACCCTTAAATCGCCATACAGATGGTTATAAAACTAATTCGTTACATTTATTTCCCTTCTGGGCGAAGGGTCATATTTTTTAACATATTGCTCATGCGACCAATGACCTTTTGCCCACACCAAAGGCTGTGGCACCTTTTGATGTTAGCCAAATGCCAAGGCCTACATTAAAATAGTGTTATGTTATAGAATATCACGTTAATATTGTCTCCAGCCATGACTATCTCTTCGTATAAAAGCTGATTCTCCTTCATAGGAGAGGTAGTCCTCTGAAGTTGGAATATGGATGCCTATATGGTTAGGCACTTCTAAAAACAGCCATACGCGCAAACTTCTGATCTAGAAAGTGCTTACAATATCACAGTGATTCCCAGATGGAGTGAGCGAATCAGAGTGCGTAGTTTGACTATTCTGGGTGACACTCAGGATGTTAATCTGGGGAACGTACAACACTATCAGTGACAACATCCCATAACCATAAAAGCTATATCCATCAATCAACTTCTTCTACAAAGCTGAAGGGGAAGGACACAGTAAGACAAAATATTATGTACAGAAAGGTACAAAGACGGCTAGGAGGAAGAGAGAGAGAGAGAGAGAGAGAGAGAGAGAGAGAGAGAGAGAGAGAGGAGAGAGATGAGGAGAGAGAGAGAGAGGAGAGAGAGAGAGAGAGAGAGAGAGAGAGATTTTGGAATGCAGCTACCGTATCATTACACAGTCCTCAAAATTACAACCCGTGCATGATGGTAAAGAGGTCTAACACAGAAAAGTGCAATGTCAAACTTTTTATCTAATAAAGCAACAAGCAGTAGTATTCTGCAGAATCCAAGTCATTGTCACCAGCTAAACATTATCATCATCACCACCCTCACTATTCTCCATGGACGAAAAGAAACTGACTCAACTGATACCTTGCGACAGCAAGTGCAGAAGATTCTACAAAAGAGTACTTTTCTGGTTATTCATATTGCAAGTCTTGTAACTTTTGATTTAATTTTTTCGTACATTGACGTAAGCCTGTAGAATACCAGTGTCTAGTAGAATTAAGCCATTTTGATTCAGATTACTGTCAGGTATAGGAGGGTGTCTGAACTGGTCAATTTAGAGAGACTGGTATTTCTCATGCGGATTTCCATTAAGACCTAACACTACGGTGGGGAGAGAACGCTACAATACAAGCCACCGTTTCTATTGGAGGATGGCTTTACCGGAAATTGGGTTGGGACCTTTAATCGACCCTGCGTGTATAATAAAGCGGTTAAGTAGTTGCTTCGCTTTCGTCTTGTGGGCATCGCTAACGCTTTACGATCTGTCCGTTCGTCTGTCTTTCTCTTTTCTTTCCCAGGATCTGGTTTGGTTTTTGATTTCGTTTTGTTCCTTCTCTTCTGTGTTGATCGGTCTGTTTGTCTGTCTTTGTCTCCCTCTCTTTCTATATTTTTTGTAATAAAATTATCTATGTTTGCAGTATGACCATAAAGAAACGTAAACTTAAATGGTACGGGCATGTCACAAGATCAAAAGGACTAGCAAAAACAATACTGCAAGGCACTGTTCAAGGAGGAAGAAAAGAGGAGGAAGAAAAGAGGCAGGCCAAAGAAGAGATAGGAGGACAACATCAGCGAATGGACAGGCCTAGAACTTAACAAAACCCTGAGAAAGAAATAACAGAGAGAGGAATGGAGGAAACTGGTTGTCAAGTCTTCATGGGTGCCCCCACGGTCGCCAGACTAAGGGATACATAGATAGATGTTTGCAGTCACACACATGCGTGAATGCGCGCATTTCATATTTCTAAGCGAATACATGCGTACATATATACACGAATAACGCTTTTTAAAGTATCCCTTGGGTTTTCCACAATTTTGTAACTTCAGCCAAACAGCCCGGCCTCATCAAATCAGCAGAGTCCATGTAATCTAAATAAATCCGTCCAGCTTTCGTTTCAAACTCCTTCTGGCGTCCCAAAATATGAGATCAAGCGTATGCTTGTGAGTCTGTTGCAAATTCTGCGTGCTTTTTCATGTGTTCTGAAACCACTGATCTGCAGTCAAGATCTAAATTTACTCTGAAAACATCCCAAAGAGGATTGTCGTGCACTGATCTTATTCTGAGATGCCATGATGTTTGAATACTGACAAGAAAAACCTAAAAGAAAACAAGTGCATGTCACCCGTCTGCTTTTACTGATAAGAAGCGAAGAAGGGAAGCTTTAATGGGGTATCAAAGTAGCCATGAATAAAATAAAAAAGATTTTAGACCACAGAGAGAGAGACAGAGACAGACAGACAGACAGACAGACAGACAGACAGACAAACAGACACACAGACACACAGACCAAAGTGATGGACGGGCAGACGGAGAGAATGAATATGTAATTATATCACATGCCCGACTCGGAAAGGTTCCATCCATTTTATAGATCTGATTTCGTGTGGTAGTTGTATTGAATAGTTGTATGGTTCTTCCAAAGAGAGTCTGCTTTCTCATATCAAATCCGCCAAACATTCATTTTATTCTTGTCATAGTGGTGGTGGACGTGGTAATGGTGGTGATGGTGGCGGTGGTGGTAGTGTTGTGTCTAACGCTTGCGTTCTCTTTTCTTTGCTTTTTAAACACTCTAACCATTTTGGTTTTACAGACAGGAAAGTACACGGTATGCAACTTGTCAACCCTTATGGCACCAGTTATCTAAGTCTAGGAATGACACCTTAGGCACCGTTTGGTGACGTGACATGTGGTCAACCTTCTTTGGTGGCGAATTGGCATACACCTCTTTAGGCTTACTACATCCTTGTTTCCATTCTCTTCAGCTTTCCTTCCATTGCTTCACGACCAGATTGTGGCCGCAGATACGTTCTGCAGTTCAGGCATTGAACATTGGACATCGGATAGTGAAATAGAAAGATGGCTGAGGCCTGAAAAGGTCATATTCGCTTTATATAACACTCTCTGTGGTTTGCCCTTATGGTTTCCTGCCGTGCGTAGCTAACTGCTTGGAACCAGCATTGATCAGAATTGAGAATGTTTGACAAACTAAAACATTATATTTAATATTTGCAATGTCATATCACACTATAGTATCGAAGTGATTCGTGCAAAAAATACCTGAGGGGTACCTGTGACATAAGTTTACCACGATGGTATTTGTCTCTGAAAAGGGGAGAAGTTGTAAAACATGAATAGAGAAAACCTTACATCACACACAATAGTATCCATACAAGCGACAACTCATATACCAACGAGTAGTTCGCCCTTTCTGTATCTAAAACAAGCAGAAGTAAGCACATAAGTTAAGAGAGTTGACCGATACCGCTGGCCTACTACAAATGAATGAATCAGTGCGGCAGACATAAGAAAGATGGAACCAGAGCGATAGGAGGGAGACAATCTCCGGCACAGAATGTCTAAAAGGTAGGAGGAGAAAATACTGAAAGAGCCCCCTGCATCCCCACCGGAGGGAGACCTTGCGCAGATGCCTGTAGGAATCTTGGCCACAGTTCCTCATGTCAGCGGCAATTCGGACGCCTGAGGTAATTTCCCTGGAGGGCTGGGGCTGGTGCCAGAATAGAGAGTGAAAGACATTCCCGAAGACCCAGCTTTGTTGTCTGTGCTAGGTCCGAAACGGGAATGCGTTGCATCATCGCTTTCATTTTCATCTCTTAACTGACGTTGTAGAAGGATAGGGCAGGAGGAGGGGAGGGAGAGGGTAAGTTTTTAATTTTTTCATTTTCCTTTACCTTTAGTGTGGCTTAAATTGGGCGTTTCTGTGAGTAGATTGGTGTATTATAATAGCGTGTTTGTATGAGGAGCTTTAGTAGATTTGTTATTGAAAAGAGAGAACGGATTTGGGTTTTTCAACTGCATGCTATAGGACTGGAAGACGTGGCGATGGTATTCTTTCCGAACAGAGAGAGAGAGAGAGAGGAGAGAGAGAGAGAGAGAGAGAGAGAGAGAGAGAGAGCACACACACACACACACACACACACACACACACACACACACAAACACACACGCACGCACGCACGCACGCACGCACGCACGCACGCACGCGTGTGTGCGTGCGCGCGCTCAGATAGATAGACAGAGGGATTGGCAGACGGGCAGACGTGTGTGTGTGTGTGTGTGTGTGTGTGTGTTTGCGCGTGCGTGCGTGTCCGTGCGTGCGTGTGTGTGTATGCGTGCGTGCGTGCGCACGCGCGCGCGCGCGCGTGTGTGTGAATGAAGTGTCTTGTGTTCATGTGGTTTATATCTTATGTTCACTGTTATCTATTTTCATTTTGAATATAGCAAAATGCCTTGAGCTTGAAAAAGAGTTCACACCATAATCATAAGTAAATTTGTTGTTGTTGTTGTTATCATATCGTCATATCATTACATTGTGATAGACCATCTGACAAAATATTCATATGTTTTAGTGAAAAAATGCCACAATTGTTTATAAAACAGGGATGGAAATGGGGAAGGGATGTGGCATTCTCAGACAACAGTCCTTACGATAGCGCAACGCAAATTGTACATAAAATCGTAGACATTTCTTATACAACATGTCTATTTTTACGACATAAAATCGCTTCATAAATAACAAAAAACAACAATAAAGTAAACCTAAACTGACCGTTTTATGGTGACGTTAAAAAACTCATTATCAACAAAACAGCTGGTCTATTGTAATTATGTCAAATAATTATTTCCTTAAAATATCTTTTCAGATGTTCTACGCAGAGTCCTCAAATTATTGTCAGCTGATTTAAGCCTTCTGTTTCTGATAATGAATTGTTAATTCAAATTTCTTTATAACGATACTTTATGCGTTCAGCCAATTTTGAAGTTGAATGAGATGTTAAGACTATTTCATAATTTTTAAGGACACCAAATTCTGCACTAGTTTCGTAACGAACTAGTTTTTAATACTTGAAATTGATCTTTCATTGGCTAACAGATAATACAGTTTTTTTCCTACGCATTAGGTCACGTAATCAAAGTCAAATCCGGGAGAGAAAATAAATGAATGAATGAATGAATGAATGAATGAATGAATGAATGAATGAATGAATGAATGAACGAATGAATCAATGAATGAATGAATGAATGAATGAATGAACATTTTTATTTAAGGAAAAGAATAAGAAAAACGGTGCCTTTTTTCATCAAGCCTTTACTTAAAAAAGTAAACCAATCAACCAGTTATTCAATTAAACTTACAACAAGAGAGAGAGAGAGAGTACACCCACACCACCACCATCACCACCATCACCACCACACCGCGCGCGCGTACGCGCACACAAACACACACACACACACACACACACCACCACCACCACCACCACCACCACCAAGAGAGACAGACAGACACACAGACAGACACAGAAACGGAGAGAGAGAGCAAAACACAGGGGAAAAAAACCAAGACAGGAGAAAAATGGCCATATTTCACATTAGCAGATGTCACACACAGATGATGCAGAAACACCCGTTTTCTTGGAAAAGCAAATCTGCAATAATGGCCAGACACACACGCCTCGTTACATCACGCCTTGCCGCGCAAAGTGCAGGCAACTGAACAAACGTCAGGTCAGCATGGTGCCACCATTCTCACCCCGTCCCCCACTGACCTCTCTCTCTCTCTCTCTCTCTCTCTCTCTCTCTCTCTCTTCTCTCTCTCTCTCTCTCTCTCTCTCTCTCTCTCTCTCTCTCTCTCTCTCTTCCCTCTCCCTCACATCCCATCTCTTTCTTTTAGGTCCCAAGATCATCCTTATTCTTCAATGTATTTTGTTTTTCAGTCTGTTGTGTGTGTGTGTGTGTGTGTGTGTGTGTGTGTGTGTGTGTGTGTGTGTGTGTGTGTGTGTGTGTGTGTGTGTGTGATATTGACAATAAAGTGAAAAAATTGTTTTGTTATAAAATAACACACCAAGAACAACAAAGAGAGGGCTGAAAAGGTTGGGAGTTTCGTGTGTGTGTGTGTGTGTGTGTGTGTTGTGTGTGTGTGTGTGTGTGTGTGTGTGTGTGTGTGTATGTGTGTGTGTGTGTGTGTGTGCGTGCGCGTGTGTGTGTGTATGTGTGTGTTTGTTTGTTTGTTTTTGGAGACGTGGAATAACAAAAATTATATAAGTAAGGGAGGAATCGGTTATTCTACGTGTTTCGATATTATTCTAATAAAATATATTGACAACGCTGTTTAAAGCACGTTAAACAATAGAGACAGCCAGACTGGCAGACAGACAAAGAAAACATGGTAGGATTATGAAAATGGCATACAATTCCATTTCTACATTAGCTCAGATCTCTCATGGATGACAGAAAAAACATTTTAGTTGGTTTAAATATCATTTCAGAAGATCAAAACAAATTTGTAACAACACATAAAGTATCAGTGTAATAAGCGTAAGGTTATGAACAGTACTCCAGAAAATTGCAAGTGCAAAAATTAGGCTGCAGTTTAATAACATTACATCATACCAAAAGAAAATAAGGCAAGAACATAACTTTGTTTCACCGTGAAAATATAAGGAAAAGAAACAAGCAAACTAACAGAAAGAA
>JASPKP010001041.1:25000-32916 GCA_030674155.1 Stramonita haemastoma | reverse complement strand
CCCTGGAAAAACACAAAACAAACAAAGAAAAAATCCTCACCCACTGTCAAAAACACTAATACGACACTGTGACTGACAAGGCCACCCCCCACCCCCACCCCCTTCTTCCCTCACCCTCCAAAGGTATCAGCTAAAAAAAAAAAGTGTTACATCGTAAGCTGTGAATTCTAGATTTTCCTCCTTTATTTTCTGTCAGAGCTGCTGCTGCTGTAAGCGGGAATCCCCATACGTCAGCATCCATTGACAGGACCTAGGCTACATTCACCCACTCGCTACTTCCTGCCATGCGCCATGAAGTGTGGTTATGGAGCAGCAGCCGTGATGCTGATCAAACTGACTGTGGGAAGAAAGAAAGACTGTTTTATGTTTTTTTTCTTCAAACAGGATCACTGCTATCAGATATGGGGATCAATAGATTTAGATAAGCAAGTACACATGCAAGCACACGTGTATACATTGCCATGCATATTTATTTATTCATTTATTTATTCTTTTATATCGAGCATAGTGGAAATAAGCACTCGTGTGCTTCTTTTTTTTACATCAAGTCCTCGTGTGTATGTAGTATTGTAAATTTTTACATCTGTTTTTTTTTTTCCCACCGGCACACAATGGTCTACTCTTACGAAAAGCGGGACAGGTTTAGCGTGTGCACAAGATGTTCTGCGTGCGTTCGCACACCGGGCCACAGTTTAAAGTCTCATCCGAAGGACTTGCATATAGCCAGCAAGCATGCATTTTACCCACGCAAGCAGATGAGCAAGTGATACTTGGTAATTGAATAAGTGAAGTGAGCAAACACACAAAAGGATAATAAACAAGAAAATGAGGTATTATGTCAGTCACTAGTAGTAATTGTCGTCAAGTCAAGTAGGTCAATGTTTTAGCGGAAAATCTGCATAATTGAGAGAGAGAGAGAGAGAGAGAGAGATGAGAAGAGAGAGAGAGAGAGAGAGAGAGAGAGGGGAGAGAGGAGAGAGAGAGAGAGAGAGAGAGAGAGAGAGAGAGAGAGAGAGAGAGAGAGTTTTCATCTCATAATCTTTTTTTTGTTTTGCTTTTTTGTGTTAAGTTTCACAAAGCAACTTTAATTGTGACATTTTTTGTTGACTGTGAATAACCATCTAGTAAGATCAATAATAACTATAATCATCGCAATGGGATGAAAAACTGAATATGACCTCGACCAAACGGTAATCTAATCAATCACCTTATATAGCTTTTTTTTTTTAATGAATAGCATCAGACTTGTCAGCTTATAACTCTGTATTCAAAAACAAAAACAACCACAAAAAAAAATTTCAAAAGAAAAAAACTGAGAAGTGGACAGCAGAAGAAAGGGTCTTCACAGAACAAAGCTGTCTTCAGTAGAACAAGTGTTTCGTACTTGTACTTCCTACTCCTAGAGACTAGAGGAGATGGGATTTAGAGGGTGAGGGTGGCGGGTGTAAGTAAGAGGGGGGGGGGGAGTGGAGAGGCTGGCTGCTTCCAGATGAGAGAGATATTGAATTTATGTAAATATGTGCATACATCATCCCGACGCTGAGACACTGAATGCTCGTTCATCTCTCTGCCCAAGACGGAGGCTGGAATTACAGAGAGAGAGAGGAGAGAGAAGAGAGGGAGAGAGAGAGAGAGGAGAGAGAGAGAGAAGAGAGAGAGAGAGAGAGGAGAGAGAGAGAGAGAGAGAAGAGAGAGAGAGAGAGAGAGAAAATGTCCGCCTGCAATTTCTTCGGGTAAGCATTGGCCTTTGGTGAGACATCCCAGGGGGGTGGGGGAGGGGGGGCAAAATGGGCCTCGTGGCTTGAGCGTTGTACTGACTCATTGTCCTGACAGAAGGTTCGAGTCTTCACTGAGGTGTCCATTTAGAAAGAATGCTGAAGTGTCCATTTAGAGAGAATGATTTAGAGAATATTTTACCCTTGGAGTTATTGGAAAGGAAGGAAGGTGGAAGGATGGTTGAGACGTTCGCCTGCCTACAAGTATACCGTAATGTTCTGGGTTCGATTCCTTGCCTCGCCCTTTCTTCCCAGTTTGACTAAAAAAAATCAAACTGAATGTCATAGTCATTCGGGTGAGACTATAAGCCGAGGCCCGTGTGCGAACGTACGCAGAACATCTTGCGCACACGTTAAAACCCCGTTCTGCTTTTCGGAAGAGCAGGCCATTGTGTGCCGGTAGGGGCGGATGACAAAATTATAACAAACCAGCATGCACACAGGTGTCGTGTTTAGACACCATCCCTGAGGAAAAAATCGGGGAGTTAGAGTCCCAGGGCCGCTCGGAGCTGTATCTATCTATCTATCTATCTATCTATCTATCTATCTATCTATCTATCTATCTATCTATCTATCCATCCATCCATCCATCATCCATCCATCCATCCATCCATCCATCCATCCATCCATCCATCTATCTATCTATCTATCTATCTATCTATCTATCTATCTATCTATCTATCTATAATCATTATTATGTATAAAAAATAGGTAGGCGCTGCACTTGTGGCCACGCCCTCTCCCCGGGGAGAGCAGCCCGAATTTCACGCAGAGAAATCTGCTGTGACATATAGTGGTATTAAATAAAATAAAATAAAATAAATTGGTACTGGCTCTCCTCCTGGAAAATCCATGCAGATGATAATCTCTGAACTACCGTCCTGTGTGCAAGAACTGGCAGAAGATGTTATGTGCAGATTGATTTCAATTCCACATCTGCTTTCTCTATACAAAACCAGACCAGTCATGACAAAATGGTTGACACAAACACACATGCATACATGCATAATAACTGTAATTGTGAAATTGCCCTTAATGAGATGATTAAAGTAGTTTTGACTTGACTGACTTGAATTGACTACTCAGCATGTACTCTGTTGCCTAAAAACGGGAAGGGAGGGGTATGTTTTTATTCATTGTTTTATTTATTTATTCTTTTATATCGAGGATAATGGGGTAGATACTACTACAACGTTAACCCTGCCTGAAAAATAAAAATCACTGCAAAGCCCTAACCGACTCTTTCCCCAAAAATGCGTTTGAAAGAGAAACCCAGTCCTTCACAACACAACAACATACTATTACAAACTCCCGGTAAATCAATTGTCCGGATCAGCTCTTTTTTTGTGTGTGCAGGGGTGGATGGATGGATGGATGGATGGATGGATAGAGCCTTTCAGTTTTACAGCCACACTCTGTACCGCACGCACGCACGCATTCATTCCTCCTTCTCGGGGCGCCTAGCTAGGCAGACCAGACAAGCGAGAGTGAGCGGGCGAGCGTAAAACAAAAAAAACCTTGATGCGCTTTAGACCCTGCAACCGTTATTGCAGTGTGTAGTCTGTGATTGGCGCCGTGACAGTAACAACACCAGCAGCAGCAGCAGCAGCAGCAGCAGCGGGTTATGGCCTCGCTGGCATTGTCCACACACATCCCTTTGATTTTTTTTGGGTTTTGTTGTCTGTTCGGGTCGAGGTGATCAATACATACTGGAAGGCCAGGGACAATTTTGGGCCTTTTTTTTAATCGCGTGTCGGTGGTGACGATGAAAATTTGATGATTTTTTGTTTTTGTTTTTTTTGGTGAGTGTGGTGTGGTGGTGTTGTGGTGTTGTGGTGGTGTGGTGTGTAGGATTATGAAGGTGAGTGATTTTTTTTGGTTTGTTTCTGTGAGTGTTATATTATACATGTTTGTTTGTATAGTGTCTTTCGGTTGATACGATAGTACTTATGTGTGCCCTTGTTTGCTCTTTGGCTGGTCTTTTGCTCTTTGGTTGTTAGGTAGCGTGGAGGATGGTGTGGTGTGGCCTAAATGTTAAAGCGTTGTATCCGTGTTATCACCTTGACCGCCACGACTCTCACTCTCCCGATGAGATATCAGCTTCAGAGGATTGCTTTTTCCATGGAGTTAACACCAGTACTGGTTCCATTCCCAGAAACCTTTCAGGTGAGACTCTAAACCGAGGTCCCGTTTTCGAACACATACAGATTATTTTCTGCTCACTTAAAACTCCATTCACCTTTCCTAGATCAGTGGGCTGGCTATGGTCAGTGAAATAGGTGACTTGAAGACACCCAGCATGCATCCTGCTGCCTGGAGAGGAATGGGCTTCACCAGATTCAATCAGCCTTTAACACGCTGCATGAAGAGCTTTAAGGAAGTATCCCCAAAGACTTCTTAAAAAGTTAATTGAGAAGTTAAGGCTAGTCAGAGTAGAAGGATTAATGGCTGAAACTTGGGTTTCTTAAGCCTCTCTTGACAAGAGCAAAATTTCTTTAAACACTTTTATTTCGGAGATAATGAACAGACATTCCTGTGCTATTGTTTTTTTAATCTAGCGCCTGTGTGCATACAATTCTGTAAACTTTGTCATCCGTTCCCACCCGCACACAATGGCTACTCTTCTGAAAGGCAAAACAGGTTTTCAATGTGGGTACAAGTTATTCTGTATGTTTCGCACTCGAGACCTCTGTTTATAGTCTTATCCGAAGGACTGTGAAAGCTTTGCCTGTTAGCCTTACCCTCCTACTAGATACGGACACAGGACGCAGCTGTTCAGATTCTATGTGAAAAATCAAACAGGCGCTATTGAACTCCAAGGTAATCCAGCAGCAGTACAGGACCACTCTGACTGGTGGCCTGGTGGCTGTCTAACATCAATAAGATCCCTGTGAACCTGTATCCCTGTGAACGTGTATCCCTGTGAACGTGTATCCCTGTGAACCTGTATCCCTGTGAACTTGTATATTCCCTGTGAACCTGTATCCCTGTGAACCTGTATCCCTGTGAACTTGTATCCCTGTGAACTTGTATATTCCCTGTGAACTTGTATCCCTGTGAACTTGTATCCCTGTGAACTTTTATCCCTGTGAACTTTTATCCTTGTGAACTTGTATCCCTGTGAACCTGTATCCTAGGGAACTTGTATCCCGGGAACTTGTATCCCTGTAAACCTGTATCCCTGTGAACCTGTATCCCGGGAACTTGTATCCCTGTGAACGTGTATCCCTGTGAACTTGTATCCCTGTGAACTTGTATCCCTGTGAACCTGTATCCCTGTGAACCTGTATCCCTGTGAACTTGTATCCCTGTGAATGTGTGAACCTGTATCCCTGTGAACCTGTATCCCTGTGAACTTGTATCCCTGTGAACCTGTATCCCTGTGAACTTGTATCCCTGTGAACTTGTATCCCTGTGAACCTGTATCCCTGTGAACTTGTATCCCTGTGAACCTGTATCCCTGTGAACCTGTATCCCGGGAACTTGTATCCCTGTGAACCTGTATCCCTGTGTATCCCTGTGAACTTGTATCCCTGTGAACCTGTATCCCTGTGAACGTGTCTCCCTGTGAACTTGTATCCCTGTGAACCTGTATCCCTGTGAACTTTATATTCCCTGTGAACCTGTATCCCTGTGAACCTGTATCCCTGTGAACTTGTATCCCTGTGAACCTGTATCCCTGTGAACCTGTATCCCTGTGAACCTGTATCCCTGTGAATGTGTGAACCTGTATCCCTGTGAACTTGTATCCCTGTGAACCTGTATCCCTGTGAACCTGTATCCCTGTGAACCTGTATCCCTGTGAACCTGTATCCCTGTGAACCTGTATCCCTGTGAATGTGTGAACCTGTATCCCTGTGAACTTGTATCCCTGTGAACCTGTATCCCTGTGAACTTGTATCCTTGTGAACCTGTATCCCTGTGAACCTGTATCCCTGTGAACCTGTATCCCTGTGAACCTGTATCCCTGTGAACCTGTATCCCTGTGATCTTGTATCCCCTTTACCAGTCGCTGTGATGCAAGGGTTAGTGCGTAGCGATCCTGTCTTCTGATCCTCAAGATATGCAAGGCAAGGCAAGGCAAGGCAAGGCAAAGCAAAGTAAGGCAAGGCAAGGCAAGGCAAGGCAAATTCTGTTATTCGAGGATAATAGATAAGCACTCGTGTGCTTTTTTTTACATCCAGTCCCTGCCCTTTTCAGGGATAACATCAAGATAACAAAAACCCTCTAACTACACAACAGTATTAATAATGATCCAAATACCAAGAGCAAGAAACCATACCCCAAAAAGTATCAAACAGCATGCAAAAAAATAGGACAGAGATACAATAATAAGGTAATGATATATATATATATATAAAAACACACACACACATTCAGAAACAAAAATAAGAAGTAAGAATCAATGATGATTTTGATTTGGAAGGAAAGAAAAAAGATTTTTAAAAAGAGCAAACATGAGAACTTGATGAGGTAAATGACTGAAAACATCAATGCACCACAATCTATCAACAATCTATGATATGATAATCTATCATATACGGCACGACAAGCCTAGGTGAGGGTGAGATGGGGAGATCGGAATAAGCGGTGTGGGAACAGCAGGATGAAAACGGCACAGAAGACAAAGGCAGGAAGGAACGCAAGGAAATATCTCATTCCGGCTTATCTCTCTCTCAACAAAGTAACACAAAAATGTCCGATATTGGATCTTCGATTCTGAACAAAGTAGCACACCATAAACAAATCAATCAAAAGAAAAAAAAAACTTCTTTATCTTCATCGAATGCTCAGACAGCAGCTACTGTTGTCTGCTTGGGGGCGGGATGGCCTAGTGGTCAGAGCATTGCACTCGCAGTTTGACGACCCGGGTTCGATTCCCGGTCGAGGAGATTTTTCTCCTGGAGTTAATAATTATCAGTGCTGACTCCACTCTCCCAGAAGTCCTTCGGATGAGACTATAAACCGAGGCCCCGTGTGCGAACGCACGCAGAACATCTTGTGCATATGTTAAATCCTGTTCCACATTTCCAAAGTGTAGGCCATCTCGTGCCGGTGGGAACGAATGACAAAATTAACAAAACTGCATACACACGGGGACTGGATGTAAAAAAAAAAGTACACGAGTGCTTATTCCATTATCCTCGATATGAAAGAATAAATAAATAGATAAATAAATAAATAAAATGTGTTGTGCTGCTGTTAAGCGCCCCTGATAAGTCAGGCCCACCACATCCAAAAATCAGCATTGGAGAAAAATGGCTAGATCTTAAGTCTTTTTTTGGTAAAATTATGAAAGGCAGGGGAAAAAAATAGACAAGAAGGAGGTGGATCGGTGGTCTAGGTGGTAACACACCTTGCCTAGAAAGCAAAAAAGTCCGGGTCGGAGTGTGCGGCGGTTTGTACCCCGTTTGGGCCCCAAACTTTTTCCCCATCCATTAGACCCTGAGTGGTGGTCTGGGCGCTAGTCTTTCGGATGAGACGATAATAAACCGAGGTCCCGTGTGTTACACATCACTATTTAGCGCACGTAAAAGAACCCACGGCAACAAGGGGGTTGACACTGGCAAAATTATATAGAAAAAAAGCCACTCTGGTAGGGAAACAAATACAGTTGCATGCAGGAAAAAGAAAAAAAATGGGTAGGTGCTGTACTTGTGGCGACGCGCTCTCCCCGGGGAGAGAGAGCAGCCCGAATTTCACGCAGAGAAATCTGCTGTGACATAAAGCGGTACAAAAAACAAAATACAAAAGGAAGAAAGTAGAAACAAAAAGAACGATCCAAAGAAAAAAGGAAATTCCTAGCCCAGAATTTGCAGAAGATAGGTAGGCAGGGGGAAGGGGGATGCAATTTATACTGACAGGCCTCCAGCATCCCCACGAGGAGAAAACAACACAACAAACAAACGAACAAACAAAGAAACAAAAGAGACTACAAACAAAAAACCTATTTCCCATCATCTTGTCTGGTATTCCTGGTGTGTTTGGCCCACAGGGCAGATCTGTGAGAAGAAGAAGAGAAGAGGAGCAAATGAGAAGGGGGACAGGGACGGGGGGGGGGGGGGGGGGGGGGGGATTGTGTTGTATCGTATACCACTTTGTCACGGCAGATTTCTCTGCGTGACATTCGGACTGCTAGCC
>JASPKP010001041.1:15000-20000 GCA_030674155.1 Stramonita haemastoma | reverse complement strand
CAAAACCATTTCTTTGTATTCAAAACAATTTCTTTGTATTCGAACAGTGACTGCAGACTTCTCTCTTAACTTCCTGAGAAGTAGTTGGGGGCACTGCACTGATTTTGTCTCTTCGGGCAGTGTGTCTTCACAAAGCTGACCCAGGTGGAGCCCAGTGCCCTCCATGTTGCAGGGTGCATGCTGGGTATGTTCCTGTCATCCATGTAACTGTCCTTGGCCGACCGGCTTTTCTGCTAAAAAGAAAATATGAAATACCAATGAGTGCATAAGTGGATTTTTAACGTGTGCACAGAGTGAATTTTTAACGTGTGCATGTTGTTGGATTTTTTTAATTATTATTCTTTTATATCGAGGATAATTGGATAAGCACTCATGTGCTTTTTTTACATCCAGTCCCCGTGTGTATGCAGTACAACATTCTAACCACTACACCGAAGTGTGCAGTTCACGCAAAATAAATGCGTACACTAACGGCATTTCTCTTATTTCTACGACATTTTCGTTTTGTTGTTTGATCGATTGATAATCTTTATCCCAGGGCTTGCAGATAAACATCGATATACTTTCTTTCCAATGTAGCCCTTGCCCAAAGTTGGGAGTAGTTAAAGTAAATAATCCGTAGAAAGCTCTAAGAAAATGACAGTTTTTAGAACATTCACCTACACACAGGCACACATAATTATGTGTATTATTTTATCTATTTATTTATTTATTTATATATCTATCTTTTTATTATTATTCTTTTATATTGAAGATAATGCAATAAGCACTCATGTGCTTTTTTATATCTAGTCTCCGTGTGTGTGCAGTTTTGGTAAATCGTGTCATCTCTTCCCACCGGCACACGATGGCCTACTCTTACGAAAAGCGGAATAGGATTTAACGTGTGCGCAAGATGTACTGCGTGCGTTCGCACACGGGGCCTCGGTCTATAGTCTCATCCGAAGGACTTGTGGGGAGAGTGGAGTCAGCACTGATGTTAACTCCGGGAGAAAAATCTCCTCGATCGGGAATCGAACCCGGGTCGTCAAATTCCGAGCGCAATGTTCTGACCACTAGGCTATCCCGTCCCTGTGTGTGTGTGTGTGTGTGTGTGTGTGTGTGTGTGTGTGTGTGTGTGTGTGTGTGTGTGTGTGTGTGTGTGTGTGTGTGTGTGTGTGTGTGTGTGTGTGTGTGTGTGTGTATGTGTGTGTGTGCGTGTGTGTGTGTGTGTGTGTCCGTCGTGCGTGTGCGTGCGTGCGTGCGTGTTGTGTGTGTGTGTGTGTGTGTGTGTGGTGTGTGTGGTGTGTGTGTGTGTGTGTGTGTGTGTGTGTGTGTGTGTGTGCGTGCGTGCGTGTGTGTGTGTGTGTGTGTGTGTGTGTGTGTGTGTGTGTGTGTGTGTAACTGGAGAGAGGGGGGGGGAGAGGGAGACAGACAGCGAGAGAGAGACAGCCAACCAGACAAGTCTGTCTAGACAGACAGATAGACAAACAGACAGCTAGACACAGAGAAAGATAGAGCGAAGGGGGAGGAGAGGCATTACCGATTCCCGATCGAGAAAATGACATGATACACCCACATTTCTTTTGATCCCATTTTGTCTTTGATCACAACTTTTTCATCACTTTTCCAAGGTTGTGTGCGTGGTTTAAAATAATAATAATAATAATCACTTCTTGTTCCCTGGCTCTGGCTTCATGGCACCCTGTCAGTAGATGTTCTCCTTTAGCTTCGTCTGTTTGTGGGTGTGTCGGTCGGTACGTCTCTCTGTTGATGTGTCCATGTAGAAATTAAAACCGTTCAGTCAATCTGTCTGTCTGTTTGTCTTTCTGTCTGTCTTGTCTGTCTGTCGGTAGGTTGGTCAATTGGTCGGTCGGTCGGCTGCTCTCTCTGTGTCTCTCTGTCTCTCTGTCTCTGTCTCTCTGTTGCTCTGTCTCTCCCCTGTCTGTCTGTCTCTCTCTCTCCCCACTATCTCTGTCTCTGTCTGTCTCTGTCTCTCTCTGTGTCTCTGTCTCTCTGTTGCCCTGTCTCTCTGTCTTTCTGTCTGTCTTCTCCCCACTGTCTCTGTTTGTCTGTGTCTGTCTGTGTCTGTCTGTCTGTCTGTCTGTCTGTCTGTCTGTCTGTCTGTCTGTCTGTCTGTCTGTCTGTCTGTCTCTCTCTCTCTCTCTCTCTCTCTCTCTCTCTCTCTCTCTCTCTCTCTCTCTCTCTCTCTCTCTCTCTCCCTCCCTCCCTCCCTCCCTCTCTCCTTCTCTCTCCCATCGCACACGACCTGCCTATTACAACAGATGAAAAAAGCGAGTAGGGTAAATAAATGTGTTATCCCTGGAGAAACGAATCAACTTGAACTGAATAAAGCTGAATTCATGAATGATATATCAACGCGTGAGGTACCTCACAACATCAGTTTCTTGTTCACAAATGTTATCAACAAATTTTGTCGTTGTTTTTGTTGTTTTGTGTGTGTGTGTGGGGGGGGGGGGGGGTGTTATGCCACTTTATGTCACAGCAGATTTCTCTGCGTGAAATTCTGGCTGCTCTCCCCGGGGAGAGCGCGTCGCCATAAGCGCGGTGCCATATTGTTGTTGTTGATGTTGTGCTTTTCCCAGCTTAACACTTTGGGGGTCACCCAGACTATGCACTCTTGGCTCACTCATCCCACCTGGGAACCACTGTGAGATTGAAACTGCACACTGAATGAGAAGTTTGCGTGTATGACTCTTTTTTAAGTACCTTACCATATAGGCAGCCATACTCCGACTTCAGAGGATTTTTCTCCTTTAAAGATGACTCTTTTTAAGTAAAAAAAATATATATATATATATATAAATATATAAAGACTCTTTTTAAGTACCTCGCCATATAGGCAGCCATACTCCGACTTCAGAGGATTTTTTTCTCCTTTAAAGGAGAGTGCAGGTTGTTATGTTGAGAGCTGGCTTGTCATGGCTGCAGGCAATCTCTCAACACGACATTAATTTTACAACATAACAGCATTTTAGTGTAGGCCTGTTCAATAAACTGACATCAATAAGTGACACAGCTTTTGGCCTAGGCCATCGACAAATAAAGCTGTCAGCAATCATCTCGACCATGTCCTCGTATTGACCTATGTCAATCTAGCTTAGCTGTTTAGCTGTAGGGTCCTCGTATCTGGAATAGTTTTTCAGCATAAACTGCAAAATACCGATCCCTGATAAAGCTTTAAAAAAAAAAAAATCAAGTACACACACTTCTAATGTCCCAATTCTGAAGTTGTTGGATATCATGGTGTGTTTTATGACAAATACACACACACACACACACACACACACACACACACACACACACACACACACACACACACACACACACACACACACACACACACACCACACACACACACACACACACACACACACACACACACACACACACACACACACGGGACGGGATAGCCTAGTGGTCAGAACATTGCGCTCGCAGTATGACGACCCAGGTTCGATTCCCGGTGGAGGGGATTTTTCCTCTGGAGTTAACATCAGTGCTGACTCCACTCTCCCCACAAGTGTGTGTGTGTGTGTGTGTGTGTGTGTGTGTGTGTGCACGCGCTCGTGTTAGTCTGTATACATGTGTGGGAACACACACATGGAAAATGATCTGCATTTGCAATCATGTGTGAGCACATAATTATGGGAACTATTAATGTTAAAGTGCTCTGTCATCGCTTAAATGTATGTATACGCGTAGAAACACGGTTTGTTAGAGATTGTAATATTAAGTTGTCATGTTTTCTCCGTCGATCCTGTATATACCTACACTAACAAGGTGTACAATTTTCTGACAGGTGACATGTATTAGTGTATGTCTCTAGAAATGTTGAACACCCTACATTATTTTCGGGTTTTTTTGTTTCTTCTTTATCTACTTTTTATATTCATTAATAAAGATTTTTTTTAAACAGCTGTGTAAATTTTAGTTTATGATTGTCCATACATGAACTGAAAGGTTTATTTTATCTTAAATAAGGATTTTCAGTAGTAGTAAAAGTATTCCTCTTATCTGCTTTTATGTACGGATTCTATCCCCCATGAATTTCTGTTTCTTGAGATAAGAAAAAAATATTCGTCTTTGTTATCATAGAGAGACATCTTGCTAGCTCTGATAACACTAATTGTCTCCTGACCCTTTCGTCTAGTTCATCTTCTGCTTACCTCCCCCCCCCCCCCCCCCTGCTCCGTTTTATTTATTGGGGACGGGATAGCCTAGTGGTCAGAACATTGCGCTGGCAATTTGAAGACCGGGTTCGATTCCCGGTCGAGGGGATTTTTCCTCTGGAGTTAACATCAGTGCTGACTCCACTCCCCAAGAAATCATTCGGATGAGCCTATAAACCGAGGTCCCGTGTGCGAACGCACGTAGAACATCTTGCGCACACGTTAAATCCTGTTCCGCTTTTCGTAAGAGCAGGCCATCGTGTGCCGGTGGGAACAGATGATTTTTACAAAACTGCATACACACAGGGACTGGATGTAAAAAAGCACAAGGGTGCTTATCCCATTATCCTCGATATATAAGAATAATAAAAATTAAATTAAATAAAAAATGAATATGTAGACATCTGTTTCTTCTGGTGATGGACGTTAAGGCTGAGTGGATGAAACGTGTGACCTCCGTCAAGTGGGTTTATAATATTGTAGGTTCGAATCTCAAAAAGCGGCATTTGGTGAGTTGAGACTAATGGAGTAAGCACACGCACGCACACACACACGCACTCGCGCGCACACGTATACACACACATACATACATACACACTCACATACACACACGTACGGACGCGCGCGCGCGCGCACACACACACTCACGCACACACACACACACACACACAACACAAATACTCCCACGCGTGCCCGCGCGCACACATACGCGCGCGTACACACACGCACACAAACACACACATCCCCGCCGCCACAACCACCACCACCACCACCACACTACACCACACCACACCACACCACACAACACCACACTCACACCATCCACAC
>JASPKP010001041.1:7500-10000 GCA_030674155.1 Stramonita haemastoma | reverse complement strand
ACAAATACACACATACACACACATACCCACACACATACCCACCCCTCCCCCCACCCCCCACCCCCCCCCACACACTGTCTATCACCACCACCGCCACCACCACAAAACAAAAAAGGGGCCACCACCACCAACCATACCCTACTGAGTTGTGCACCCATTAACCCAGCCCACTCATCACACTAAGCATCCAGCCTGCCTGTCTGCCTCACATTCTGCCCAGCACCAGCATCACACAAGGGTACCCCCCACCCACCCCCCCCATCCCATCCCTCCATGCTGCTGGCAAACCCAATTACCTCAATATTCTTTGATTATGACCAGACGCAGTAAAAACAAATCCCAAATTATATCACTCACTTATCACCCACCAGCCCCAGGGCACTATAACGTAATCAACATCAGGAGATAATAATTATCATCAAGTAGCTTGCTGCAGAGAAAATACAACCAGCCCAGCGGTACTAGATGTAATGGATGCTTGTATAATTATATCCTCCAGAAACCTGAGTGTCTGGAATAGTTTGTTTTCTCTGCAATGTTTTCTGCTTTATATTTGTGTTTGGCATCAGTTTGGTTTTGCAGAAGTTTTTTTTTTTCTTTGTTTAATTGAGATGTACGGGTTTTTTTGGTTTCGTCTGTAATTTTAGTGTGTATGTGTATGTGTGTGTGTGTGGGGGGGGGGGTGATGGTGTGTGTGTGTGCCTCTGTGTGTGTGTGTGTGTTTGTGTGTGTGTGTGTGTGTGTGTGTGTGTGTGTGTGTGTGTGTGTCTGTGTGTCTGTGTGTGTGCGTGTGTCTGTGTGTCTGTGTCTGTGTCTGTGTGTCTGTGTCTATGTCTGTTGTGTGTGTTGTGTGTGTGTGTGTGTGTATGTGTGTGTGTGTTTGTAGGGGGATGGTATGTGTGTATGCGCGCGCGCGCGTGTGTGTGTGTGTGTGAGTCTGTGTGCATGTGTGCTGCCTTGTATATGTGTGTGTGTTTGTGTGTCGGGCTGTCTGTGTATCTGTGTCTATGTGTCTGTGTCAATGTGTCTGTATTAGCGTGTGCGTGCATGAGTGCATGCGTGCATTTGTACATATACACATGTGTATGTGTCCGAGTCTCTGTATGTGCATTTATGCACGCGTGCGTGCGTGCCTGCCTGCCTGCGCGCGCGCGCGCGCGCGCGTGCGCGTGTGTGTGTGTGTGTGTGTGTGTGTGTGTTCATCTGTGTATGTGTGAGCATGTGTGAGGGACAGAGAGACAGATTCCGGCACTCAGCAATCAGTCACGATGTCAAGACTCTTCCTGCTGGCTGACAAAACACTCTACCTCTCCCCTCCGCCAGTGACAGAAGAGGAAAGGAGAGGAAGATGACAGGGACGATTGCACAGACAATGGCTGCCATCACACAACACAACACGCCATCACACAACACAACACTGCCATCACACAACACAACATGCCATCACACAACACAACACGCCATCATACAACACAACACGCCATCATACAACACAACACTGCCATCACACAACACAACACTGCCATCACACAACACAACATGCCATCACACAACACAACACGCCATCACACAACACAGCACTGCCATCACACAACACAACACTGCCATCAACACAACAGAACACTTCCATCACACAACACAACACTGCCATCACACAACACAACACTGCCATCACACAACACTGCCGTCACACAACACAACACTACCATCACACAACACAACACTGCCATCACACAACACTGCCATCACACAACACAACACTGCCATCACACAGCACTGCCATCACACAACACAACACTGCCATCACACAACATTGCCATCACACAACACAACATTGCCATCACACAACACAACACTGCCATCACACAACACAACACTGCCATCACACAACACAACACTGCCATCACACAACACAACTCTGCCATTACACAATACAACACTGCCATAACACAACACAACACTGCCATCACACAACACAACACTGCCATCACACAACACAACACTGCCTCTGTCTTGTTGGACGCTGGTGTCAAGATTGATCAATCATAGTATGTGTAGGGGGGAGAGGGGGCTCTGCTTGCTCTGTGGATTGTGTATTGCGTGTATTTTGCATTTATGATTGTGTATTTTATGCATATTATTGATTTGCATTTCTTGTTGATCTTTTTTGTTTTCCTCAGGGACACTATTAAGCAGCATGGATGTAAATACATGTGTCAGATCTATTTGAAATCATTCATATTTTTGTCCAGTCCATTTGCATTTATTTAAACCAGAGAGAGAGGGGGGGGGAGAGAAAGACAGAGAGAGACAGAGACACAAAGACAGAGACAGAGAGATAAGGAGACACAGAGAAACAGTGACAGACAGACAGATGGACGGACAAGTAGGCAGAAACAGAGAGATAGATAGACAGAAAGAGCAAGTGAGACAGAGAGACAAATAGAGAGGGAGACACACATAGAGAGAGAGAGAGAGGGGGAGAGAGAGAGAGAGAGAG
>JASPKP010001041.1:0-2500 GCA_030674155.1 Stramonita haemastoma | reverse complement strand
TCTTGTGTGATGGCAGTGTTGTGTTGTGTGATGGCAATGTGTGCTGCGTTGTGTGATGACAGTGTTGTTTGTGTGATGGCAGTGTTGTGTTGTGTGATGGCAGTGTTGTGTTGTGTGATGGCAATGTTGTGTTGCGTTGTGTGATGACAGTGTTGTGTTGTGTGATGGCAATGTTGTGTTGTGTGATGGCAGTGTGTGTGTTTGTGTGATGGCAGTGTTGTATTACGTGATGGCAGTAGTGTGTGATGACAGTGTTGTGTGATGGCAGTGTTGTGTTGTGTGATGGCAGTGTTGTGTTGTGTGATGGTAATGTTGTGTTGTGTGATGGCAGTGTTGTGTTTGTGTGATGGCAGTGTTGTGTTGTGTGATGACAGTGTTTGTGTTGTGTGATGGCAGTGTTGTGTTGTGTGTGATGACAGTGTTGTGTTGTGTGATGGACAGTGTTGTGTTGTGTGATGACAGTGTTTGTGTTGTGTGATGACAGTGTTGTGTTGTGTGATGGCAGTGTTTGCGTTTGTGTGATGACAGTGTTGTGTTGTGTGGTGGCAGTGTTGTGTTGTGTGATGGCAGTGTTGTGTTGTGTGATGGCAGTGTTGTGTTGTGTGATGACAGTGGTGTGTTGTGTGATGGCGGTGTTGTGTTGTGTGATGGCAGTGTTGTGTTGTGTGATGGCAATGTTGTGTTTGCGTTGTGTGATGACAGTGTTGTGTTGTGTGATGGCAGTGTTGTGTTGTGTGATGGTAATGTTGTGTTGCGTTGTGTGATGACAGTGTTGTGTTGTGTGGTGGCAGTGTTGTGTTGTGTGATGGCAGTGTTGTGTTGTGTGATGGCAGTGTTGTGTTGTGTGATGGCAGTGTTGTGTTGTGTGATGGCAGTGTTGTGTTGTGTTGATGGCAGTGTTGTGTTGTGTGATGGCAGTGTTGTGTTGTGTGATGACAGTGTTATGTTTGTGTGATGGCAGTGTTGTGTTGTGTAATGGCAATGTTGTGTTGCGTTTGTGTGATGACAGTGTTGTGTTGTGTGATGGCAATGTTTGTGTTGTGTGATGGCGGCGTTGTGTTGTGTGATGACAGTGTTGTGTTGTGTGATGGGAATGTTGTGTTGTGTGATGGCAGTGTTGTGTTTGTAATGGCAGTGTTGTGTTGTGTGATGGCAGTGTTGTCTTGTGTGATGGCAGTGTTGTGTTGTGTTTTGTGGATGTGTTGTGTGTGCGTTTGTCGTGTTGATGCAGTGTTGTCTTGTGTGATGGCAGTGTTGTGTTGTGTGATGGCAGTGTTGTGTTGTGTGATGGGCAATGTTGTGTTGCGTTGTGTGATGACAGTGTTGTGTTGTGTGATGGCAATGTTTGTTGTTTGGTGGAGGCGTAGTTGTGTTGTTGTGATGGCAGTGTTGTATTATGTGATGGCGAGTAGTGTGTTGATGACAGTGTTGTGTGATGGCAGTGTTGTGTTGTGTGGATGGCAGTGTTGTGTGTTGTGTGATGGTAATGTTGTGTTGTGTGATGGCAGTGTTGTGTTGTGTGATGGCAGTGTTGTGTTGTGTGTGATGACAGTGTTGTGTGATGGCAGTGTTGTGTTTTGTGTGATGACAGTGTTGTGTTGTGTGATGACAGTGTTGTGTTGTGTGATGACAGTGTTTGTGTGTGTGATGACAGTGTTTGTGTTGTGTGATGGCAGTGTTGCGTTGTGTGATGACAGTGTTGTGTTGTGTGGTGGCAGTGTTGTTGTTGTGTGATGGCAGTGTTGTGTTGTGTGATGGCAGTGTTGTGTTGTGTGATGACAGTGGTGTGTTGTGTGATGGCGGTGTTGTGTTGTGTGTGGCAGTGTTGTGTTGTGTGATGGCAATGTTGTGTTGCGTTGTGTGATGACAGTGTTGTGTTGTGTGATGGCGTGTTGTGTTGTGTGATGGTAATGTTGTGTTGCGTTGTGTGATGACAGTGTTGTGTTGTGTGGTGGCAGTGTTGTGTTGTGTGATGGCAGTGTTGTGTTGTGTGATGGCAGTGTTGTGTTGTGTGATGGCAGTGTTGTGTTGTTGTGGATGGCAGTGTTGTGTTTGTGTGATGGCAGTGTTGTGTTGTGTGATGGCAGTGTTGTGTTGTGTGATGGCAGTGTTGTGTTGTGTGATGACAGTGTTATGTTGTGTGATGGCAGTGTTGTGTGATGGCAATGTTGTGTTGCGTTGTGTGATGACAGTGTTGTGTTGTGTGATGGCAATGTTGTGTTGTGTGATGGCAGTGTTGTGTTGTGTGATGGCAGTGTTGTGTTGTGTGATGGCAATGTTGTGTTGCGTTGTGTGTATGACAGTGTTGTGCTGTGTGATGGTAGTGTTGTGTTGTGTGATGGCAGTGTTGTGTTGTGTGATGGCAGTGGTGTGTGATGACAGTGTTGTGTGATGGCAGTGTTGTGTTGTGTGATGGCAGTGTTGTGTTGGTAATGGCATTGTTGTGTTGTGTGATGGGAATGTTGTGTTGTGTGATGGCAGTGTTGTGTTGTGTGATGGC
>JASPKP010001040.1:10000-32952 GCA_030674155.1 Stramonita haemastoma | reverse complement strand
GAATTGTATACACCACTTTCAGTCACTGCAGATTTTCTTCATGAAATTCAGGAATGCTTTCCTCTCTGGGAAAACACATTGACACAAGAGAAGCACCACCCCACTATTTTTTTTTTTAAAGTTTCCTGTCTGAAACTGTACTTGCTTCCCTATCAGAGTAACTTTTTTTTTTAAACAGAATTTTTGCTCGGGGACAACTCTCTTGTTGTCGTGAGTTCTTTTACGTGTGGTACAGTAAAGGGTTATGCCTTCAATTAAAGTATGGGTTGCTCTACACCCAGGAGGTACAGGGCGTCGAGTCCGAGACGACTTACGGGAAGGTTAAATACATGTAACACACAAGACCTAGGTTTTTCGTCTCGTCAGAAAGACGTAATATCATACCTTCACATGATCCCTCTGTGTGGTTATACACTTCTTGACTTTCTTTTGTCTCTCCTGTGTCGTAAGAACGGGAGAACCGAAAAAGGCAGGTTGGGGTATGTGAGTGGGGCGTTGGTGGGGTGGGTAGGTGGGTAGGGGGAGGGTAAGGGTGTTTGTAGGACAAGAGGTGGGGTAGGGGAGGGGTGGGGGGTGGTGGGGCGGGATGAGCGGAAGGGAGTAATTTTTCTTGCCTGGGGTTTAGATCTATAGAACTTAAGCGGCTTTTTGAAGACACCTAACGATAAGTTTTTTTGTTTGTTTTTTTGTGTGTGTAAAATAAAAAATGGAGTGGACTTTTGATGATGTTGTTTTCTCTGGTTGAGAGAGAGAGAGAGAGATAGAGAGAGAGAGGCAGACAAACAGACAGACAGACAGACAGACAGACAGACAGACAGACAGAGATAGGGAGATTGACAGACAGACAGACAGACAGGCAGATAGGCAGGCAGACAGACAGACAAACAGACAGACAGACAGAAGAAGAAGAAGAAGAAGAAGAAGAAGAACAACAACAACAAGAACAAGAACAAGAACAAGAATTGCGAAAAGAAGAAGAAAAAAAGAAAAGGAAGGAAGAAACAGGAGAAAAAAGGTGGGTAAAAAAAAAAGGAAAAGGAACAAAAAAAAAGAATGAATGAAAGTAAGAAAGGAAAGAAAAGAAAAGAAAAGAAATACAAGATGAAAGGAACGAAGCCAAAAACAACATTCTTTCTGAAGCACCTGTAAGAGTTCTAAGCAATTCCACCCACCACGCAACCCAGTATAAAGCAAAGTGCTAACGAGATCAACATAGAAAGACACCCCAAGGCAAGCGGAAGAAAAGAAAAACAGAGAAAAACAACAGAATGAGGATAGATAACACGGGAGATAAGAGTAGAGGAGCTAGAAGAGAGAGAGAGGGGGGGGAGAGAGGAGAGAGAGAGAGAGAGAGAGAGAGAGAGAGAGAGAGAGAGAGAGAGAGAGAGAGAGAGAGAGAGAGAGAGAGAGAGAGAGAGAGAGAGAGAGATGATGATAATGATGATGATGATGATGATGATGATGATGATGGGGTAAAATAGAGAGAGGTGAATTGATATGAGGAGGAGGAGGAGGAAGAGGAAAAGAAGAAGACGAAAAAGAAGAAGAAGAAGAAGAAGAAGAAGAAGAAGAAGAAGAAGAAGAAGAAGAAGAAGAAGAAGAAGAAGAGGAAGAAGAAGAAGACGAAGAAGAAGAAGAAAAGAAGAAGAAGAACAACAACAAGAACAAGAACTAGCCCATGAAAGAGAAAGAAAAAAGCCAAGAAAGAAAAAGAAAAAGACAGATCAAAAGAAAGATAAAAAAGCAAAGAAAGTAAAACAGACTTTGATATAAAAGACAAGACAAAGAAGCAGAGGAAGTGATAAGCTTCAAGCTACCTCCCTGTAAACATACACGGTGCCAAACATCCACAAAATAGGCACATACACTTACATGATTGTGTACACACACGCATACATACACACACGCGCGCGTGCACACACACACACACACACACACACACACATATACATACATACATACATACATTCATACATACATACATACATAACATACATACATACATACATACATACATACATACATACATACATACATACATACACACTCACACACAGAGACACACACACAGACACAGACACACACACACACACACAGCCCCCCTCCACACACCCAAACACACGTATGCCTGCATGCATGCATGCATATGCGCATGCATGCACGCATGTGTGTGTGTGTGTGTGTGTCTTTGTGTGTGTGTCTGTGTGTGCCCTGTGTGTGTCTGTGTCTGTATGAATGAGTGTGTGGTAAGTGTGTGTGCGTGTGTGTTTGTGGTGCGTGGGGAGGGGGGGGTTTTCAAATAGAGATTGACATTGTGTGTGTGTGTGTGTGTGTGTGTCTGTGTGTGTGTCTGTGTGTCTGTGTCTGTGGGTCTGTGCGTGCGTGAACGCATGCGCGCGCGCGTGGTTGCGTGCGTGCAGACTAGTCATGTGCGTGCGTAAGCTCTGGCAATCAATCATGCATCTCAGGGGGTTTTGACAGGGAATTCCTCTTTCCTGGTCAATATTATTCCTCGTTCACTATGGGTACAGATGTTCGTCAATTAAATAGCTGTCCAGAGTGAAATTGGACTCTCCTTTATGTTAGCTCTGAGAGAGAGAGAGAGAGAGAGAGAGAGAGGAGAGAGAGAGAGAGAGAGAGAGAGAGAGAGAGAGAGAGAGAGAGAGAGAGAGAGAGAGAGAGAGAGAGAGAGAGACCTACGAGGTGTGGAGACCCAGAAAAGGAAGAAAGAAAGGAAAATGTTGAAAAAAAGAAGAAAAAGAAAGAAAGAAAGAAAGAAAGAAAAACAAAAAAACAAGGAAAAAAAGGAAGAAGAATGAGAATGAGAAAAAGAAGAAAACGCTCTAAACCATTACGATCAGAGAAGTGTGAATGGAAACTCAAAACAGAAGACGAAGAGGAGAAAGAGGAGGAGGAGGAAAAAGAAGAAGAAGAGGAACAAGAAGAAGTAGAAGAAGAAGAAGTAGAAGAAGAAGAAGAAGAAGAAGAAGAAGAAGAAGAAGAAAAGAAGAAGGAGAAGAAGAAGAAGAAGAAGAAGAAGAAGAAGAAGAAAAAAAGACAAAAAAGAAGAAGAAGAGAAAAGAAAAGAAGAAGAAAAAGAAGAATTGCTAAGAATTCCAAAGAAAATTGCGAAGAACTGCGAAAAGAAAGAAGGATGCAAAGAAGAAAAAAAAATGCAAAGAAAAAGGAAAAGAAGAAGAACAATGCAAAGAAAAAGGAAAAAAGAAGAAAACAATGAAAAAAAAAAGGAATGCAAAGAGAGGGTCATTGTGTGCCGGTGGAGAACAGATGACAAAGTTGACAGAACCACACGCACACGGGGACAAGATTTAAAGAAATAAAAGCACATGAGAGATATTTAAAGAAATAAAAAGCACATGAGTGCTTATTCCGTCATACTCGAAATAAACACATGGAAAAAATAAATAAGAGTACAAACTCTAGGGGACGAGATAGCTTAGTGGTCAGTCAGAGCACTGACTTTCCTCCAAGCTAAGGTTAAGCAGCATCGAACGTGGTTACCAAGTGCATGGGTGACTAACTATGCACGCCTCGGCTTTCAGCACAGTCCCCCAAGTTCACTCCAACTGTCAATGGGTACCTGTTTTTCTTTAGGGTCAGGGAAGGTATAAAGCAGCGAGAGAGAGAGGAGAAGAATGATGAATAAATTTATCTATTTTTTGAGATAATAAGAAGGTATAAGAAATAAGAAAAATGTTTTAAATTGTGATTGAATTGATGGGTGGGCCCCCCTCAAAAGCTGGTTCCTAGAGAAGCTGAGGTCTCTGTTGCCCCCACTCCCCTACCACCACAAAGGTTATGGGAACATTTTTTTTTTTTTTTTTTTTTTTACAAACGCTAACTTGCCAAAACAACGAATATATTACTGGGTGCTGAGGGTGTTCAGCGTTTTTTCCAAACCCCCCTTTTCATTCAGCAGACCTGGATTTTTTTGCCAGGCGGGTTTTGTTTCCACAGGTCCAAAAGCGGTCAATGGAAAGCATTGTGTTAGGCCAGTCCAGTCCAGGGATTTTAGGAGCATTCACCCAAAACCTGTTGATTGTATCGACCACAATACATGTGGGCTGGCGTTTTTCCATCAAGCTTTAATTAAGATTTGTCACAGTGCATTACTACAGTTTCAGGTGGACACTACTTTCTACTCTACTACTAATCACTACTGCTGCTGCTGCTGCTGCTACTACAACTGCTGCTGCTTCTGTGCTGCTGCTGCTGCAACTACTAATATTCTACCCACTATACTAACTACTACTACTACTACTACTACTACAAATACTACTACTACTTAAATACTGATAATAGGAATAATGTAATGAATTTAAAACAGCACTGAATCTTCTAAAGCAAGTCCAAAAAGAACCACTGTCATAATTAAATTCTTAAATGAGGTGCATGGGTGTCTGACTTTCAGACTCGTTCCTCATTAACAAACTGTGTTATAAAAAGAAGCATTTGGACTTTTTGAAGATTTTTTTTGGCAATTTAAAAAAAAAAAATCTACAAAAGGGCATAATACAATCTGCTTTTTTTTTTTCAGATATGATTTCATTCTTTATAGTACAAAAAATGCAGCAGATAGTCAAACTGTCTCACTGCACACTAAGAGGCATTACAACCTCCTTGAAATTTCCCCCATGTTTATCGCAGGATATGCTTGATGTTGACCCAAAAAAGCTATAAATTTTCCCCCTTTCGCTTTCCCCCCCTGAATGGAAAATAAGGCATCAATGGCAAAATGGTGCCATGCTAAAAACAAACCCCCCTCTCTATGGGGATAGGGAGTGTGACTGCAGGCAGCCCCTCTCCCGAATCTCACGAGGCGGGGAAGGAAATTTTCTTTCCAGTCAATACGCGGCTGCTGACTGGGGGGAAAACTTAAGGGCCCCTTTTTAACCCAAAAAATGCCTTCACAATAAAAAAGGGGGCTTTTTTTTTTTTAACTTTCAAGGGGGAAGGGGTTTTTTGGAGTGGAGCAACCAAAAAAAAGCACAGGGTGTTTTTTCCATTCCTGAAAAAGAATAAAAAAAAATTTGGGTTTAAAAAAAATTTTGCTTTCCCTATTTTTCAATTTTTTTTTTTTGGTTTTTTAAAAATTCCCTTTTGCAAAATGGACAAAAGCTTTTTAAAAAGGGGGGAAAGGTTAATTTTTTTTTAAAAATTTTTTAAAAAAAAAAACAAGAAAATTTTTAAAAAAAATTTTTTTTTTTTTGCATGAAAATTTTTTTTCCCACCAAAAAAGTGTACGGGAAAAAATTTTTAAAAAAAATTTTGACGGTAGGGGACGCATTAAAAATTACACATGAATCCCTAAAAAAATTTTCCATACTCCCAAAAACATAATTGTTAAAAACCCAAATTTTTAGAAAAAAATTTTCCTCTTTGCTTAAACCCCCAAAAATTTTGGCATAAAAAACCCCCGGGATCAATGGCAAAATTTTTTCCGGGGGCATATAAAAAAAAGGACAGTTCTGTGTTTTTTTCCCCCTTTTTGGGGGGGAAAGGGGGACTGCAGACAGCATTTTTCCCACCCCCTGGAAATTTCTCGGGGGCCCCGGGGGAGGGGGAAAATTTTTTCCTCTTTACACGTCAATATTTTTGGGCTGCTTTTTTGGGGGGGGGAAAAACCTATAATGGTAAAAAAAAACCCAATCGGCTCTTCAAAAATTAAATCGGGGGATGTTTTTATATTAACTTTCTGAGAAGTGTATTGGAGGGGATATAAAAAAAAAAAACCCCCCAAAAAAAGGGGGGTTTTTTTCCCCCCCTTCCTGAAAAAAAAAAAAAAAAAAAAACCCCCAAAAACCCCAATGTCGGGTTAAAAATTTGCTTTCAAATTTTAAAAGTTTTTTTCTGCTGTTATGGGGGTTTGCAAAAAAAACCCCGGGAAAAACCCCAGACACGAAAAAAACCCCGGGAAAAATGTTTTTTGTATTTATAATTTTAAAAAAAAGGGGGACAAAATTTTTTAAAAAAAAAAAGGGTTTTTCGCATGAGAAAAAATTCCCCAAAACCCCTTGACAGAACACATTTTTCAGATGAATGTATGGAAAACAAAAATTTTTAAATTACACAAATCCCTCACAACAAAAATCATACGGGTTGTCCCTTTAATTTTTTGCCCCAAAACCCTTTTAAGCCCCCAATTCCATCAACCCCCCTTCACTGTCCACCCCTGAGGGGAAAAAAAAAGGGCCGACGGGGGCCCCAAAATTTTGATTCCCATGCAAACAAAAAAGACAGCTGTGTCTGTTTTGAAAGGGAGTGGAGTGGACTGCAGACAGCGGGGGCCTCACCCCCGGTAAAATCCAGGAGGGGGGGGGGACAGGGGACATTCTCTTTCAATTTGTCAAAAAAACTGTCGGCTTTTAAATTTTAGGGGAAAAAAAAAATTTTGGAAATTGCCCCCAAAAGGGGTTTTTCAAAACCAAACCAGACACTTCTTTGTGAAACTTCCCCGGAGAGTAAAAAATTTTTTTTTGGGGTTAAAAAAAAAAAAGGGGCCCATGGGGGTTTTAAAACCACTATCCTTAAAAAAAAAAAAAATTTAAAAAAAAAACCTTTTTAAAAAAATTTGCTTTTCTTTTTTCCCCCACCCTTTTTCGGTAAAAATTTTCAAAAAAATTTTTACAAAAAAAAAAACCCTGAAACCGGAAATTTTTTAAAAAAAAAAGGGGGTTTTTTAATTATAAAAGCTAAGACAGAATTTTTAAAAAAAAAAATTTTTTTTCCCCGGAGTTTTTAAATTCCCCCCAAAAATTGTATGGAACAAATTTTCCAATTTATCAACCCCTTTTAAAATTTTAAAAAAACCCCCCTCAAAATTTTCAAACTTTTTTAAAAATTTTTGTTGACCCCAAACCTAAGCTAAAAAATTCCCCTTCGCTGTCCCCCCCCCTAAAGGGCCCAATACAAAATAGCCGATCGGGGGCAAAATGGGCCATCCCCCCCAAACAACGGGCCTGTTGTGCAGGGGGGGGGGGGGGTGACGGGGGGCAGCACGGGGTCCCTCATCCCGGGTAAAAATCCCCAAAAGGGGCCCGGGGACGGGAAATTTTTTTTTTCCTTTTTAAAAAATACTGTGGGGTTTGGGGCCCTGTGGGGGGAAAAAAAAAGGAAAAGAACCCCCCCCTGCTCTTCACAATAAAATCAGAGACTTTTTAAAAAAGCGGGTTTCAAAAGAGGGGAAAACAGACGGGCAGAGAGGGAGAAAAAGGAGAGGGGAGAGAAAAGGGGGAAAAAGGAGAGAGAGAGAGAGAGAGGGGAAAAAGAGAGAAAAAAACAGACAAAACAGCCCAGACAGACAAAAACAGACAGACAGACAGGGGGGACAGAAAAAACAGAGCCCGGGGACAAGATAAAAAGACGGGAACAGGCAAGACAGAGAGAACAAAAAAGGGGGAGGGGCCCCA
Organism: Stramonita haemastoma; assembly: GCA_030674155.1. Lineage (NCBI taxonomy): Eukaryota > Metazoa > Mollusca > Gastropoda > Neogastropoda > Muricidae > Stramonita > Stramonita haemastoma. The sequence goes on along the minus strand of JASPKP010001040.1, from coordinate 25,522 downwards.
GTAAAACAAAAACAAAAAAGACAGAAAAAACAGAAAAGGGGGGACAGGCTGGGGAGAGAGAGAGGGGAGAAAGGGGAGGGAGAGAGAGAAAGAAGGGGGGAGAGGAGGAGAGGAGGAGAGAGAGGGAGAGAAAAGGAGGGGAGAGAAGAAGGGGGGGAGTTCCTTTTAAGGGTACAAAATTTTTTTCCCCAAAAGGGGGGAAAGGCACCACTATGAAAACCCGCTTTTCCCTTTTTTTGCCCGGATTTTGCCTGATTGAGACGGGGTGTTAAACACTTTTTTTTCCCCCCCCATTTTTTTCCCCTTTGTTGACTTTTTTGTTTTGGGGGTCATTTTCTTTTTGCTTGTCGTTCTTTTTTGTTTTGTCTTCTGTTTGTTGTCAGCCCTGTTTTTCGGTTCCCGGTTTGTCATTTTCTGTTTGTAAGCTTTTTTCTTTTTTGTTTGGGCATTTTCTTTTTGTCAGTTCTGTTTGTTTTTTCACCTTTTTTTGCTTGTCATTTTGGTTTGCTTTTCATTCTTTTTGGTCGTTTTTTTTGTCAGCAAAGTTCTGTTTGTTTGTCAGTTCTGTTTTATCTTTCTGTGTGTTTGTCAGCTCTTTTTGCTTTCAGTTCTGTTTGCTTTTTCAGTTCTTTTTTGCTTGTCAGTTCTGTTTGTCATTCTGGGGGTTTTTTGTCAGCTCGTTTTTTTGGTCGGTTTCGCTTGTTGTCAGGTCTGTTTCCCTTTGTTAGTTCGTTTGTTTGGTATTTTCTTTTTGCGGGTTAAATTTACTTTTTTGTTTTTGATTTTTGGGGTTTTGTCAAACTTTTTTTTTTCGGTTTTTATATTTGTATTTTCATTTTGTTCGTTGTCAACTCTGTTTGTTTTGTAAATTTCGGGTTTGATTGTTTGTAAAGGGTTTGAAATTAAATTTCCATTCGTTTGTCAATTTTTTTTGGGCCTGTCAAACTGTTCGCTTTTTCCAATTCTTTTTTGCCCCGTCAATACTGTTCCCCTTTTTCAATTTTTTCCCCTGTCAATACTGTTTGCTTGTCAATTCTTTTTCGCTTTTTAAATTTTCCTGTTCCCCATTTTAAATTTCTTTTTTCCCTTGTCAGTACGTTTGCTTGTCAATTTTGGTTTGCTTTGTCAATGCGGTTTTTTTTGGGTTATTATTGTTAGTTTTTGTCTTTTCTTTTTCGCTTGTCCATATTGTTTGCTTATAAATTTCCCGGTTTGCTTTTAAATTTACTATTTGCTTATCAATACTTTTTCGCTTGTCCCCCACGTTTGGGTTGCGTGTCATTACTGTTTTGGGGGAAATTGCCCGGGCTGTTTAAATTTTTTATTTTTTTCCCAAGTCATTAGAAAAGACCCCAAAAACCCATCACAGGTGTGTTTTTTTAAAGTTTTGGGGGAAAATATAAAAGAGAAACAAACCCCCACCCGATTGAAAATGAAAAAAAAAAGGGGTTTGGTTTGTTTAGATGTAGGGGGGGGGAGCATGTGTGGGTGGGGTGGTGTGGGGGTTGTGTGTGTGTGTGTGTGTGTGTGTGTGTTGTGTTGTGTGGGGTGTGTTGTGTGTTGTGTGTGTGTGTAGTTGTGGTTTGTTTGTGGGTTTTTTTTGTGGGGGTATGTGTGTGGGTGTGGGTTTGTGTGTGTGTGTTGTGTGTGTGGGTGTGGGTTGTGTTTTTTTTGTTTTGGTTTGTGTGTGTGTGTGTGTGGGTGTGTTTGTGTGGGTTTTATTAGAAGGGGGACGGGGTTTTTGCGGGGTTTTCGTTTTTTGGGTTTTACCACTCTTCCACAACACCCCCCCCACCCACCCAAAACCATCCGGGCCCAACCCCAAAACCAAACCAAAAAACCAAACCAAACCCCCAAACCAAACCCAAAATCCCCCAAACCCCCAACCCCAAACCACCCCACCCAAACCAACCCCCCCAAACCCACCCCACCCCCCAAAACCCAACCCTTTCCCAAACCACCCCAACCCAAACCCAACAAACAAAAAAAAAGGAAAAAAAAACAAAAATTTAAAAACCCCCTCCCCCCATCCAACAAAACAAAAATTAAAACAAACAAACAACAGTAGCAGCGAAAGCGCAGGAACACAGCAGCAGCAGCGCGCGGGCCAGCACAACACAAAAAATTCCAGCAAAAAAGGCCATAAAATTTTTTATCAAAAAAGGAACGGGGGGCATCGGGTTTACTGATGGTTTGACACAGATAGTATTTGTACCCCCATCCCCCAACGGGAACACAAGCCAGGGAACTTTAGAAAAAAAAACCCAAAAAAAAAACACCAAAAACAACCAAAAGGGACACAAACCAAATATGCGTAACCGGTCCCTCCCTTCCCCCCCCCCCCCCCCCGCCTTTTTCCCCCCCCCCCTTTCCCACAAATGCTTTAATGATTCATCATTGTTGTTCTTGAAAAGGGCGAAAACCCCTGTTTCGAACGCCCTTTTGACACCCTAGCAGCAACCAAAAAACCCTTATAAAAGTCCTGACGAAAACTTTTGCAACCGCCCCCCCCCCCCAAAAAAAAAAAAAAAAAAAAAACCCCAACAAAAAACCCCACAACAAAAAAAACAACCCCCCCCAAAAAAACAACAACAACAACAACAAACAACCCAAAAAAACCCCAAAAACCAAACAACAAAAAAAACAAAAAAAATTGGGGGGCCCCTTCAAAACGGGGGGTTTTTGGGGAAAAAAAAGTTCTATGAAAATGCCCCTATAGTCAAATTTTTTTTCCCCCCATTTAAAAGGAAAGTAAAACCACCACCCCACCACCACCCCCAAACCCCACCACCACCACCCCCAACCACCACCACCACCCCACCCCCAAACCAACCAAGGAAAGATTCAAACCCCAACGAAATAAATAAACAGTCTTTTTTCACCTACCCTTTTACAGGGAAAAAAAAGACTCGGGGGTGATAACCACATTAAAATTTTAAAAAATTTTAATTTAGTAGAATATTTGCCCTTTTAAAACCCAAATACATAAAGAAAAAGTTGGTGGATCAATCCCCCCTTTTATCCCCTTCCCTCGTCTTCGTACCAAAAAACGACAAAGACAAGTTAATGACTGAAAAGGGAAAAAGGTGAAGGTTTTGTCCCCAAAACCCTACGTGGTCGAGGAGAGCGGGGCGTCGGGGGACCTCGCTTCTCCAGGGGGCCCAAAAAGAAAGTTGAGGGCGGCGCCATCCCCTATCCATTCGCTGTTTTTAACCTTCCCTACCCTAAAGAGGGAAGGGTTACCCATTTTACGCTTGGTGAATTGGGGGGGAAACTGAAATGAAAAAACTTTCCCCCCAACTTTTATTTATTTTTTTATTTTAATCTATTTCATTTTTTTATATCGAGGAAAATTTAGATAAGCACTCTTTGTTTTTTTTCATCCGGGCCCCCGTTTTGTTTGAAAGTTCTGAAATATTGCCATTTTTTCCCCCCCCCGGCAAACAAGGGCCCCCCCTTTTAAAAAAAAAAGCGGAAACAGGAAGAAAACGTGTGCGAAGATTTTTCTCCTTTGCGTTCGCACACGGGGCCTCGTTTAAAATTTCTCACCCGGGAAATATTTTTGGGGGGAGGGGGTTCGGCACTGATTTTAACTTCGGGCAAAAAAAAACCCCCCCTTTCTACTTGGTAACCACGCTGGATTCTGTTTAAAAACCTTAAGCGGGGGGAAAAAAGGGGGCCGGCCCCCGGGGCCCAAACTAAATTCCTTAGCCCCCCCCCCCAAAAAACCCCCCCCCCCCCCCCCCGCCCCCCCCAAAAAAAAATGCCCCCCAAAACCCCAAAAATTTTGGCCAACAGAAAATCCCTTTTTACAAAGTCCTTTCCCCTTTTTCTCCTATTTTCGGGGGGGGGAAATTGTCACGAAAAAACAAATGGGTAAAAAAAATAAAATAAATAAAGCAAAAAAAAAAAGGGGTTTAGGGGGTAAAAGGGGAAAAGGGAAACATTAGAAAAAAAAAAAGGGTCAATGCTTTTTTATTTTTTTTTTTTTTTTGGGGCTTGTTTTTTTTTTTTTTTTTTTTTTTTTGGGGCCTGGAGGGGGAGTGTTTGGGTTTCACCCAAACAGGGGTGTGTGTTTGTGGGGGGTTGGGGGTGTGGGGGTGTGTGGTGTGTGTGTTGTGTGTGTGGGGGGAGTGTTGTTGTGTTTTTTTGTGGTTGGGGGGGTTTGGTTCCCGGGGTGTGTGTGTTGTGTTGGTTTTTGTATTTTGTTTTGTGTTTTGTGTTTTGTGTGGTTTTTTTGGTGTTGTTTTGTGTGGGGGGTGTGTGTGTTTGGGTTTGTGTGTGTGTTTGTGTTTTGTTTTTTGTGTGGTGTGTGTTTGTGTGTGGTGTGTTTTGGGTGTGTGTGTGGTGTGTGGTGTGTGTTGTGGGGTTTTGTGTGAGTTGGGAGCGTAGCTTATCGTAAATTATAAAAAAAAAGAAGATGACGGGGAAAGGGAAAAAAAGGGGAAAAGGAAATTTAAAAAGGGGGGGGGAAAAAGGGGGTGTTAAGGGGAGGAGGAGGAGGAGTGGGTTAAAGAAGGGAGGGGGGAGGAGGAGGAGGAGGGGGGTGGAAAAAGAAGTCTTTCAAAGAAGAAGAAGAAAAGAAGAAAGAAGAAGAAGAAGAAGAAGAAGAAGAAGAAGAAGAAGAAAAAAGAAACAACAAAAAACCAACAACAACAACAAAACAACAATAATAACAACAAGAACAAAAACAAGCAGAACAAGAAGAAATCCCCTTGTTAAACATCTGTTACATTCTTTTACACAAATATCAGTTCGCGCAGGGTTTTAAAGTTGTTATCCCCTTTCCAAATACCGGGAAAGGGGAGGGCCCCTTTTAAACTCAAATGACATTTAAAACACCCAAACCAGCTTGTTTTGTTCGGGATCGATTTTTTTTTTTTCCCTTTGCGTCAGAAAACAGAAAAACCTAAAACCTCACGGGGTTTTACTTAAGACTTCTTTTTTGGGAAAAAAATAATTTTTAAGGATTCAAAGGGTTTTAAAAGCTTTTTTTACCCCCCTTCCCCTCCTCTCCCCCCCCCGGGCCCATAAAAACCACCACAAAAAACTTTTTGATTAAAAACAACAAACTTTCTAACTGGGCCCCAAGGTTTTTGGGCCCCGCACGCGCGAAACGAGCGCGCGACACACAACACGCATACCAAACACAACACCACACACACAACACACACACACCACAAAACACACGCACCCCGCAAAAAAAAACCCCAAACCACACAAATCACACCCCCACACATGCCCCTAAAAACCACAAAACCCACAAAACACATGCACACACAAACACACACACACCCACACCCCACTAAACCCCACCACATCACCACACACACACCCCAAAACAACACCCACACAAACGCTTATTACCCAAAAGGTTTACCAGTCTCTGTTTATAACACACGTCAAAAACCCATGAAACCCCCCTTTCGAGGGGAGAGAACAAAATATAGGCATAAAGTTGTGAAAAAAACGGGGACGCATTGTGTAATCGCGTTTGTGAAATATCCAAAAAAGGGGGTGTGTTTTTTGTGAAAGTTAGCTATTAAGAAACACCCCCACCTACCCCCAAAAGGGGAAAAGGGGTTTGAGCCTTGGTTAGAGGATGCACCTTTTGATCCCGCTGACCTGGGTTCGAATCTCCCTTCAAGGGCTTTTTTTCTCTTTTAATTAACATCCCGTGCAGACTCCCTCCTTCCCCAAAATTTCCCTTTTGTGTGGGACTTTTAAAAAAGAGGGTTTCCCGGTTTGCGAAAGCACGCAGAACTTTTTGTCCACGTTTAAAAACCCGTTCTGTTTTTTTTCAAAGAAGTAGGGCCATTTTTTTGCCGGTGGGAACAGGCAAAATTAAAAAAACCCCCGCATACCCCACGAGGGACTGGGGGGGTTAAAAAAAAAAAAACGAGAGCTTTTTCCATTTTCCTTTATATAAAAGGGAAAAAATGAATAAAAAAATTAATAAATATAATGAAATAAATCTGCCTTCTGTCTCTTTGGGGGGGGGGGGGGTCCCATCTTTTTATTTTTATCTAACTAACTATTTTATCTTTTCTGTCTGTCTGTTGTTGTCTGTTGTCTGTCTGTCTGTCTCCCCTGTGTCCCTTTCTCTGCCTGTTTTTCTCTCTCCCCCTCCCCCTGTTTTGTTTCCGGGCTGGCCCGGGCCTTTTTCCCTATGTTTTCTTTCCCATGGGCCCGTTTGTCTGTCTGTCTGTTTGTCTGCTCTGTTTCTCTTTTCTATGGGCTGTCTCTTGTTTCTGTTCTCCGTCCTTTTCCCAAACGGGGAAGGGGCGGGGGGGACAAACAAAGGAGCGATCCCCGGGGGAAGGTCGGTCAGGGCAGCCCGGGTTACTGGGAAAAGGTCCTTTTGCAATGGGGTGCAAATCTGGGACAACGCTTCTTTTGCCTTTTGGGTTTTCTGTCTGTTCCCGTCTGTCTGTCTGTCTGTCTGTCGTCCGTTTTTGTCTGTTTTGTCCCGTCCCGGGGGTGTTTGGTTTCCGGGGGGGTGGTTTTGGGTTTTGGGGCCCCCTGGGGGGTTTTTTTGGGGGGGGTGGTTTTCCCCGGGGGAATTTTTCACGGGGGGGGGGCCTGGGGGGGGGGGGTTTTTTGGGGGAAATTGGGGGCGGGGGGGTTGGGGGTTTTCCTTGGGGGGGGGGGGGGGGGGTTTGGGGCCGGGGGGGGTGGGGGGGTTTTTTAGGGTTCCGGGGGGTTGGGGGGGAGGGGGGGTTTTGTTGGGGGGGGGGGTTGGGGGGGGTGTGTGGGGGGGGCCTGGGGGGGGGGGGGGGGGGTGGGTGGGTGGGTGGAAGGGGATGGGGGGGTGGCCGGGCCGGGGGGCGGGGGGCGGGGGGGGGCTTTTGGGGCGGGGCGGGGGCTGCCTTTTCGTCTGGGGGCCTACCTATCTATCTAAACTATCCATCCCAACCAACCCTTTTCTACTAATTTAACTTTTCTATCAGTCTTAAATATCCTTTCTATTCCTTCCCCCATCCACTTATGTTTGCTGTTTGTTGTCCGGCTTGGGGCTTTTCCTTCGTTTATCTATATTTATTATTTCCTTTTCTTCTAACCACCTTTTAAGGGTGCCACCTTTAATTTTTTAAGTGTTGGTGTCCTGGTTGGTTTTCCCCTGTTGGGGGGGTGGTTTTTTTTTGGGGTTTTTCCGGGGGTGGGGTTGGGGGTGTGTTTGGTTTGGGGGGTGTGGGTTTTTCCCCCGTGGGATTATTGGGGATTTAATATTAATGTTTTTTTTTGGGTTTAAAGGGGGTTGGGTGTTTTGTTTTTGGTTGGGGTGGTTGGGTAAAATTTTTTAGTGGTTTGAGTGTGTTCCGGGGTTTGGGTAACGGGGGGGGGGGAGGGTTTTTTTGGGGTTAAAAAACCTTTTATCCAAACCCTTAAAAAGGGAAGGGGGGTAGGGGGAGGGGGAAAAAAGTTTTGCAAAAAAAGGGGCCCCCAAAAACCCTTATGCCCATTTTACTATCGTTTTTTAGGGCCCTCGTCCCCCCCGAATTTCAGGGGGGGGGAATTTTGGGGGGTAACCTAAATTTTTGGGGCAAAAATTAAAGGTGGGTTCAATTTGAAAAAATCTCCCCAAAAGGGGGAAACCCTCGGGAAATGGGGGCCCAAAAACCCAAAAATTTTTAAAGGGGGGTTGGGGGGCCCCTCGCCCCCGGTGGGGGGGGGGGGTTGTTTTTGGGAAAACGAAACAAAACAAAAAGAGGGGAAACCCCCATCCCTCAGGGGGGGGGTTTCCCACAACTTGGGGGGTGCAGGCCCATTCCCTTTTCCCCTTCTCCCGAAATTTTCCTTCCCTGACCCCCAAAGAGGGGGAGGGGACCCATTTTCAAACGGGGGGGAACTGGGGGGGGAACTGAAGGGGCCCAATTCCCCCGGCCCCAAACGGTCAACCCTTTTACTTGGTTTAAAGAACCACGCTTTTGAAAGCTGCCTTACCTTTGCTTGGGGGGAAAAAAGGGGAAGGGGCTACTGGGGCCACGGGGCTAACCCCCTCCTTTAAAAAGGGGGAAAACAAAAACAAACGGGACTTTCCCCAAAGGGGGGCAAATCAAGTCAAAAAATCAAGTCACTGATTTTAACAGGGGGGACAGAATTGGGGGCCCTCTTTCCCTTTTGGCCCTTTTGGGGTGGGGAAATGAAGGGTGGTTTTAAAAATTTAAAGGCCCCCCGACCCCCCCCCTCTCCCCTTTTCCTCCGTCCTACCCCCCCCCCCCTTTTCCCCTTTTTTTCTTTTGGGCTGACTTTTTTTGCGTTTTTAAAGCCCAAAAATTCTTCTTTTTTTCTGTCTCTGTCTGTTTTTTCCCTTTTTTTCATTCGCGTTTCTGTCCCTCTTTTCGTTTGTCTTTTTTCGCACCCCCCGTGTGGGGGGGTGTGTGTGTGTGTTTTTTGTGTGTGTGTTGTGTGGGGTGTGTGTGGTGTGTGGTTTTGTGTTTTGTTTGTGTTTGTGTGGGGTTTTGGTTTTTTGGGGTTAAAGAGAGATAAGAGATAAAAAAATTTTATAGAGAGAGAGACCCCCAAGGGGGGAAAAAAGGGGAGAAAGAAAAACGAGTTTTCCCTCCCCCCCCCCCCCCCCTCCCTCTCCTCCCCCCCCCTCTCCACTTTTTTCTCTCTCTTCCCCTCCCCCCTTTTCCCCCCCCCCTCTTCCCCCTCTCTCCCCTCTTTTTCCCCTCCCCCCTCTCTCTTCTTTTCCCCCATCTGTTCCTCATCCCTCTTTCCCCCTCTCTCTCATCCCCCCCCTTTTCCCCCCTTCTCTTAAAAAGGCCGGGGGAAAATTTTTAAAATGTGAAAACTTTGATTTTTTTGAACCCAAAAAGTCGGTGTCATTTGTTTTCACTTGTTTTCTGTTTTTTTAAAGTAAAAACAAAAATTTTCTATAATTTAAAAAAAAAAAAAAACCCCAAAAAATAACAACATGTAGAAAAGAATCACATGGGAGGGGAAAAAAACACCCCGCACGCAATTGCACAAAGGGGGCATTAAAGCAGACAATTTTTGGGCTTAACAGACCCCCGCCAAAAACAAACAAAGAAATAGACAAATAAAGACAGAGAGACAGACAGGGCAGAAACACACACACCCAACAAACAACACACACACACACACACACACACCACCCCCCAAACCCCCCCAGCGGGCAAAGTTCAATAATCAAAGGGTCCATTTTCCCCCTTTTCCCCGGTGCCCGGTGGGAACAGATTTTTAATATTTTTCAAAAACTGCATACACACGGGGACCCCCGGGGGGGAAAAAAAACACATGGGGCTTTTTAAAAAGTTACCTCGATTTTAAAAGATTAAAATTAAAAAATTAAAATAAAAAAAATAAATAAAAAAAAACACACTTTCCCCACACACACAAAAAACGGCAAAGGGCACACATAAAACACACACAAAACCCCCGCACACCACAACACAAGGGCACAGACACACAGAAAACCCCCCCACACACACAAAAAAAAACCACACAACACAAAAAACACACCCAAACACACACACACACACCCCCCACACACCTCCAAAACCAAAAACCGCCAACACGCACAAAACCCCCCATATACGCCCCGAAGGCGCACGAGCTTGCAAAACCAAAGAATGCCCCGCAACCCCCCCAAGCATTTTAAATTATGGGTACGCTTGGGGGGATAGACACCCAAAAAAAACCGAACAATACCAAAAATTTTAAAAAAAAAACACCCCCAAAAAAACCCCCAAATAACAAAAAAAAAAAGAAATCCGGAAGCGCCGCACGCACAAAAAGCGCGCTAAAACCCTTTTTTCACCCCAAAAAGTATTTTAAAAAAAAACAAAAAGGCAAATTTTTCACTGTTAACAAGGGACCCCCCTGGAGATAAAAGTTTGATTGTTTTTTTACTTGGAGTGTTTTCTCTCTTTTCGTCCCTTTTCCCGGGGGGCCCCCCCCACGCTCCTCCTCCCCCGCTCCTCTCTCTCTCTCCCCCCTCTCTCTCTTCTCCCCCCTCCGCTCCTCCCTCTCTCTCTCTCTCCTTTCTCACGCTGTCCTGGCGCGGGCTCTCGGCCCCCTTTTTCCCCGTCTCTGGCTCCCTGTTGGAGGAGACAGACGCAGACAGGGGAGTTTTTCCTCCCGGGTCTTGTCTGTCTGTCTTGGGCTTGGGCTGTCTGGGGGGGGCCGTCTTTGGGGGGGTGGGGGGGTGGGGGGTTTCCCGGGGGGGGGGGTTTGTCTGTTCCTGTCTCTTTTTTCCCTTTTCCTCGTTTTTCCTTCCCCGGGTTTCTCTCTCTCCTCTCTCTTCTCTCTCTCCCCTTTTTTCCCCCCTCTCTCTCTTCCTTTCTTTTCCCCTCTTTCTCTTTCACCCCCCTCTATCTCTCACCTCCCCTCCTTCCCCCTCCTCCTGCCCCCCCCCTCTTTTTAGGGGTTTTTCCCCCAAAAATCTCAAAAAAACCCCTTTCCCCCCCCCTTATTCACAGAACAAAAGTAATTTTGAATCAGATTTTTAAAAAAACACGAACCCCAAAAAGCAAAAAGATCTTATTTCCCCAAAAAAATTTATCAACATTTTAAAAAAAAAAGGGAAAATAAAAAACCACCAAAAATTTAAGGGCTTTTTTAAAAAATTTTTCAATTACATTTATTTAACCAGGGTTTTTTTTTTAAAGTTATGATGACATTTTTTCAGGTGCCAATTTTAAATTATTTTTTTTTGTTGGGGTTTTTTTGATTTGAATTTTTTTATGAAACTGGCCCTAAATTTTCTTTTTTTTTTTTGAAAAATAGATTTAAACACTAAATGGTTTTTTTTTTCTACTGCCAAACCCCAAAGTTTCCCCCAAATAGAGGGCGACGGGGGGGTAGGGTTTTTTGGCTGTGCATTTGTTTTCCCCCAATTCAATTAAAATTTTAAAAAAACTTTTTTATCCCAAAAAAAGAGAAATTCCAAAGAAAAGGTTAAGCGCAACGAAATTTTGGAAACCCCAAAAAGGGTGGGTGACCGTTTTGGGGGGCGCCCCCTTTGGGTTCAGTAGAGCTCCCCCGCTCCCCAGCCTTTTAAAGGGGCCCCTCCCCCCTTTTAGGGTTAGGGAAGGAAAACACCCCCAGGGAAGGAAAGGGGCGGGGGCCCCCGCCCCACTATCCCCGTCCCCCCTTTTGGAAGCTGAGGTTTTAACCCGACGCCTCGTTTTCCCCCCTACCCCCAAAAAGGTTGGGGGGGAAAACCTTTTAAAACCTTTTTCGATTTTTCCTTTAAAAAAGGGGCAGGATAGTCAGGGGTTTAAAAATCGCTGAGCCCGGGGCGGGGTAGTGTTTTGGGGTTTTAAAAAACCCCACCGGGGGGTTCCCATTTCGGGGGTTTTTTTTTTCCCCCTGGAGGTAGCACCATGAAAAATCCTTTCCCCCCTTAAAAATCCTTTACATGAGACGCACTTTTGAACATCTTGCACAAAACTAAGAACCCCCCCCCCTCCCATTCTGCCTTTCGGAAGAGAAAATTTTTTCGTGGGGGGTTTTGGGAAATGATGAAAAAAAAGGGGAATTAACGGGGTTTTTATTTTTGTATGGATTTCATGTTTAACATTTATTATTTTTTAAAAAAAAATTTTTTTTTCAGTTTTTTTATTTTGGGAAAAGGGGAAAAAAAGAAAAAGGGGGAATTTTTTTTTTTAAAAAATTTCCCCTTTCCCCGTTTGTATGCAGTTTTTTTCAAGGTTTTTTTTTCCTTTTCCCCCCCGGGGACACAATGACTTACTCTTCCAAAAAGGGGGAACGATTTTTTTAATACGGTGAGAAACCCCTTTTTCTGCGTATTTTTTGCCAAGGAACCTCGGTTTTTTTAGTTTTTTGCCCAAAAAAAACTTTTGGAGGAAGGGGGAAATTTGGCCCCTTATTTTTAAAAATCTAGGGGAAAATTTTCCCCTTTTGAACCCGGGGCAGCAAATTTAAGAGGGGGCAAAGCGCAACTTTTAAAACCAACCAGGTATCCCCCCCCTTTAAAGGGGCCCGGGGTTTTTTAAAAGGGGGGGTTTTAAAAAAATAAACCCCACGCAAAAAAAACACCTTTTTGGGGGAACCCAAGCTACAGAAAACCCCGGGAACGAACACTACCCCAAAACCCGCCCCCCAACAACACCAAAAATTTATTCGCTATTTATTCACGGGTTTGAAAACCGCATTCAACCACGACGGAAAAATTTTTATTGTCCGGGTTTGGGGAAAAATACGACAAAAACAAAAAAATTTCCCCTTTTAAAAAAACGTCAACTATGACAGAAAAAAAGGGTGCCTCTCCCAAATTTTTTTTTGGGGGTTTTTTATGTCATGAAACCCCGGGCCCCCCTGGGGTTTTTTATTGGCCCCTTATTTTAACGATACAAAAACGAAAACCACCCCAAAACGACAGCAAACAAGGGGGAAGGCTTTTCGGGAAAAAAGAAAGAACAAGCATTTTGGAGAGGACAGTTTTCCAGACTTTATGCCCAAAGGGGAGACGTTCATTTTTTTGGAGGAAATTTTTTTGGGAGTTTTTTTTTGTTTTTTTTCTGGATACAAAATTTTGGGCCCCCTTTTATTCATTTGCAGAATTTAAAGATAATTAAAAAATGAATACTTTACAATTTTTTTAAGTTTGGTTTTGTTATTAAAAATTTTTTTTCAAATTTGTTTTTTATTTTTCCTAATCCCCCAAACCCCAAAAAATTTTTTGTTGTTTTTAGAGGGGCCCCCCTGAAAAACGGGGGCCCCTATCGGGTTTTATCCAACTCGAAAAATTTTTTTTGGGGTCAATTTAAAAATTTCTCAAAAATTATTCAGAAAAAAACCGAATCTTAAACCCTTTTTTAACCCCGGGAATTTTTTTTAAAACCCCTTTATGTTCCCCAACGGGTTTTTTTTTGAAAATTTTTAAAGGGATTTTGGGCATTCCAAAAAGGGTTTTTAAAAAAAACACATAAGGGCTTTGAAATGATAAAAAACCCCCAAAAAGTGGGATTCGTAAGCCCCCAAAAAAGAGTTTAGAGAAAGGGGGGGTTTCTAAAAGTGCTGTTTAAATTAGGGGAATAAGAAAAGGGGTAAAAAAAACTGTTTTCCCCCTTTTCGTTTTTTTTTTTTTTTTTTTTAAACCCCGGGGAAAAAAGAAGCTTAAAAATTTTCTATTAAATAGCTAACGGGGCTGTTCGCTTTTTTTAGCTAAAAATTTTAAAGGGGGTTTTCCCCCCAAAAAACCCCGGAACCAAATTTTTTTTTTGGCGAACTTTTTTTTCCAAAGAAAAAATTCCAGGGCGTGGGGGTGGGTTTGGGGGGTCTTGCTGCAAAGGGGGAAAAAGCCCTTTGGGCCCCCCTTTTTTTTACTTACCCAGGGGTTTTTTTCTCAGGAAAAATAGAGCGCAACTTTTCCCCCGTCTTTTTCCCCCCGGGGGGGCTGATTTTTAAATATATATATATATTTAATAAATATATATTTTAAAATTTTTTAAAAAATTTACCCCAAACCCCACTCTTCCCCTTTTTTTCGCAGAAAAACAGGAAAATTTTTTAAAAAAATTTTAAAAATTTTTGGGGCCCAAAAAAATTACTTTTAAGGGGGGCGGGAAAAGGGGCCTTTGGGCGCATACTGAATGTTTTTGTTTTTTTCCCCCTCTTCCTTTTTTACATTGTGAAAACCCCACACCCACTGGGGTTTTTTCACACCAAAAAAAAACAAAAACCACACACACACACAATTCCCACAAGCACGGGGGGCAAAACCCCCCAACTAAAAAAAAAACCCCCCGCGCGACCGCGCGCCCCCCGAGCACACACACAACTCTCCAAAAATTATTAAACCCCCTTTTCAACATGAAACAAAAGCTTTTCCCCCAAAGGCCCCCAAAAACCCTTTTTTTAACTGAGATTACAATTTTGACAAACGGTGTTAAGTGACAAAAAATTGATGGGGAAAAAAGGGAAAAACCCAAAACCCCGGAGCAACAAAAACCCTAAAAAGGGGTTTTCCCTTTAAAACCAAAAAATTTTTTAAAATTTTTTTAGACTTTTTTTTCAACCGCTCAAAACCCCTTTTCCCCAAAAAACCCCCCTTTTCCGATGGGTCAAAAAAAAAATTTTAAAAAAAAAACTTTTTTTAAAAACCCAAAAAACCCCCCAAAAGATAATTATACTCCGTTGACCATTTTTTTGGTGTCGCGTCGTTTTGTTTTTTTTTCTTTTCCCCCCAAGTCTTTAAAAAGCTGTTTTTAAAACAGGGTGGGGGGGGAAAAAAAAAAAAAAAATTGTAGAAAAAAAAGGGGGGAAATTTAAATTTTTTTTTTTTTTGGTTTATATAGAATTTTTTTTTGGGGGCCAAAATTTTTTTGTCACCCCCAACAAGAATCCAAAGGAAAAATTTTGGGGGCTCTTGTTTTTTTAGCACCTTTTGTCGTTCTCTTTTGAATTTTTCCCCCCCCGCTTTTTTTTTTCCTTTTTTTAGTTTTTTGGGGGGGGGATTTTTTTTTATTGATCGTTTTCCCCTTTGGGGTTTTTTTTAGGGTTGTTTTTTTTTTTTGTTGTTTCTTTTTTTTTGTCTTTTTTAAAAAACCCCCCATGGGGCCCCCGGTTTCTATTCTGATTTTTTGCTTTTTTTTTTTTTTCCCTTTTAAACCCCTTTTTCAAACAAAGAAAAATTCTTTTCCTCTGTGTGGCTCGGGGCCCCTTTCTCTTTTCTCTGTGTTTTTTTTTTTTGTGCCCCTTTCTCTGATTTTGCTTTCTCTCTCTCTATTTCTCTGTTCGTTTTTTATCTCTTTTTTGGGTTTTTTGTGTATTGGGGTTAAAACGGGGGATTGGCCCCTGCGTTGTATTTTTCGGGGTTTTTTGTCGCGTGCGCGCGTGGGGGCCTGTGGGGGCTTTTGGGGTTGGGGGGGTTTTTTTGTTTTTTTGGGGGTGGGCGTGTTTTGTGCGCGGCGTTTTGTGCGTGTTTTGCGGGTTTTTTGGGCCGGGGGTTTGTGCGGGGGCCCCCCTTTGCCCTATGGGGTTTTTTTTTTGGGTGTGTGTGAAAAGGGTCAAGCACTCTAACTCACTGTCTCTTTTCTTCACGGCACAATAGCATCAGCCATTCATTTTCTCGACGCGAAAGTTTAACATAAGAAAAAGCAAAACCCCAAAAAAGCCAAAAAAAATGGATGACAAGAGTTAAACTGTTCTTGCATGCTAAAAAAAACAACAACCCAAAACAAACAAAACTGCACCTAAGGAGTTCCAATCTTTGTGAATGTTGTGTATCTTAATTGTTACGGGTGCTTACATGATCTTTTATACATTAAAAAAAAGAAACAAACCCTTGCTTATTAAAGTTAAAAATAATAAAACCCACCACCACAACCTCAATCTGAAAAAACTCAGCTTAAAGTAATTAAAGCAAAAGAAATGTGAGAAGTAAAAAAATTACAACAAAAAAACAACCAAACTCAAATCCTCCCACACAAACGTCCTCACCAAAAAAGAGCAAAAACCCCCCCAACCCCCAAAAACAAACCTCCCTCAAAAAAGCAAAGCAAAAGAAAATAAAACACGCCCAAGAAC
>JASPKP010001039.1:0-32953 GCA_030674155.1 Stramonita haemastoma | reverse complement strand
TCCCTTTCTAATGACTCGCTACGCGAAAAGTCATTTACAGAGATCACCCTTGGCATTGACCAAATAAATGGGGGGAAATTTCCAGAACATCTTCAACCAATCCCTCAATGAGTCACCGAAAAAAAAGGGAGAAAAAAAAAAGAATAGAACACCTAACGACATTTTCCCCCCCCAGATCTGTTTTTAAAATTTCCCCCCAAGTTATCCCCCTAACTTGACTGGGGTTTCATAAATTGTTTGTCCCGTTGTGTTCGATGATGCCCTCCAAAAACAGCAGGGGGGTAGATGCTTTTTGGGAAAACTGGGCAGAAATTTGTTTATGGGGAGATGCCTTCCCCCAAAGCACACCCCCACTCTCCACCAAGAGGGCTTGGGACATCGTGTCGGAGTGTTCCCCAAAGGCCAACTAGCCCCTGGGCTGCAGCAGTAAGGATTGTGAAATAAACCTCCAGTCAAGAGTCTTGTTGTCACTAAAGTAGTGTAGGAACCCACTTCTCGGAGACTTGGAGTTGGTCTAGTCTTTTGAGTGCAAAGCCTGGGTAGTAAAAAGAAGGAGGGCAAGCTGTTTTGTCAGAAAAAGACTAAGCTTAAAGTGGAATTCATGAGTGGGAAAGAAGCCCCTGCATACTACAGCCTCCCTTTTTGGGCTTTGCCCCCTCAATGTTTGTTTCGAACTTGGATAAAGCCAAGGCGCTGAATGATTCAAAAGGGATGCTCAAAAGAGCCAACCCCCGGGGCATGGGGGAGGGGGGGGGGGGTGTAAATTCCCAGAAATGTAAGAAAAACAAAAGATGAAAATAGCAAAAAGTTGCGACAAAGAGGTGCACTTTTCCAGCAAAAAACTGACACATTCCCAAACAAAAAACCCGGTGAACACCCCACCGCCCAGGAAAAATCACAGATAAGAAATAAAAATTAAAAAAAAAATTTTTTAGCAAAAGACAGCTTTAAAACTGCCCTGTTTTTTTATAAAAATAAAAAAAAATAGGCAACGTTGGGGAAAAAACAAATCCCCCCCCCCCCAAAACCAAACCCCTCCCCAAAAAAACCTTAACCCAACTTACCTCCCACCCACTCCCACCATTACCCCCACTCCCACACAAACCCCAAAAACCCACCACAACACAAACCCCACACAAACACCACAAAACAAAACAAAACCCAACACACCACACAAAAACCCACACCAACCACAAAAAAAAACCCAAAACACACCACACACACACACCCCAAAACACCACACAACCACACACAACAACACATTCACCACACACACCCCAAAAACATAAACACAACCTACCACAAACAAAACCCCACAACACACCCCAAAAAACCCCCAAAACCCAAAAAACACACACACTTTTAAAACAACCCACCAAAAACACAACAACCCCACACCAAAAACCACAACATTACCACACACAAAAAAAACAAAAACAAAAAACAAACCCCAAAACCACACCCAAAACACACACACCCACAACACCCCCTCCTTATAGCATTTTTTGTGGTATACGATTGACTTCTCCCATAGGACGAAGAAAAAAAAATGGAATTTCCCCGGGGGGGAAAGGGGAAAAACCCCTTATGTTCCAGGGTAAACTGGAAATAGTCTTCTGAAGAAGTTTTGTTTGGGAGAAACTGGAGACAGTGTTCTGTTTGGAGAAAACGGAGACAGTGTTCTTTTGGAAAAATGGAGACATTTTGTTCTGGGAGAAATGGGGAAGTGTTTGTTCGGAGAGAAATGGAGACAGTGTTCGTTTGGAGAGAAAGGGGAGACAGGTTTGTTCTGGAGAGAAATGGAACATTTTTCTTTCGGAGAGAAATGGGAAGTGTTTGTTCTGGAGAGAACTGGAGCAGTTTTTTTTGGAGAAAAATGGAGCATGTTTGTTTGGGAGAAATGGAGACGTTTTTTTTTTGGGAAAGAGAGATGGGGGAAGTCCTTTTTTGGGAGAAACGGGAGACATTTTGGAACAGTTTTTTTTGGGAGAGATGGGAGTTTTTCTGGGAGATGGAGGACAGCCTTGTTCTGGAGAGAAATGGGAGACGTTTCTGTTCTGGAGAAAAAATTTGTTTTTTGGAGAGTTTTTTTCTGGGAGCGTTTCTGTTCTGGAGAGTTTTTTTTGGGAGAAAAGGAGAAATTTCGTTTGGAGCAGCTTTGTTTGGAGACATTTGTTTGGGGGAAAAAACTGGAACGTCTTGGCTGGGCCCTGTCTCTATCTATAAAAAAACCAGGGAAACCTGGAAACCTGCACTTCACTCAGAAATAGGCCACATGCAGGAAAAAACCCAGCAAGATTTGGGGGTGATGGGGGGGGTGTATGGCCCGGTTTTTCCCCTGTCTCTGCTTTGGATTTTCCATTTCATAAAATCCCCCGTTCGACATTTTTTCAGGGCAGTTTACCTTTTTAAAAAATGGCAAAAGCAAAAGACAAATATTTAAAAGGGTTTTGATTGAAAAAAAACCCCAGGTGTGTTGTCTGTTTTTTATAAAAAAAAGTAAAAACCAAAACCAAAACAAAAAAAGAAAAAAAAAAAACCCTCTTGGTTATAAAAAAAAAAACGAAAAAGTAATGTAAAAAACACATCGGGGAAAACGCCTAATTATTTATTTAAGGGTGTAGCTCATTCAAAGGGGATTGAAGACATAAGGGGGCTTTAAAAATAATGAGCCCAAAAATAATATACAAATTTTTGGAAAATTTCGTCTTTTAAAACTGTACGTAGCTTTTCCCTCTATCCATTTGGTTTTTTTGCCACAAAGATATCAGAAAAAAATACACGCTGAAATAACACAAAAAAAAGATGAATTTCACATGACTGTAAGGCATTGAAGGGAGAAAAAGACGTTAAAAAAAATGGAAGCTTTTGAACATGCAATTAAAAGAAAAAGGGGCTTATTATTGTAAATTGTAAAAAATTCCTACATTTTAAATTTAAAATTTTTTAAATAATTTTATATATTTATAAAAATTATAATTTATATTATATTTTATATTTTTCTCTTCTAAAAATTATCTTTAATTTTTTAAAAAAGGCTCCGAAATATCTGTTGAGGTTTATATTTTTTAAAAAGATTTTTTTTAAAAAAAATTATCTGTCCAAAATTGTATGTCAAAGGGCTTTTTTGTAAAAAGAAAAAGGTTGAAAATTTGTATAGTGGCTTTTATTGTAAAGATCGTTTTTTTTTCTTATATACTGTTAAAAAATCTGTTGTTTAAAGGGGTTTTAATATTCTGAAAAATTGTTGATATTTCAAAGTTATTTTGTCAAAACCTGTTTTAAAGGCTTCTATATTGAAATATTGTCTACAGGTTTTTAATCTGTTAGATTCTGTTTTTAAGGAAAATGTCCCCCAAATTTTTTTTTGAGCCCCTTAAGGGAAAAAGTTCCATGCAGAATAAACGTGGGTGAAAAAAGAGCCTCATTGGCATTGAGCGTTAAAAATTCTGTTGGGGGTGTGTTTGGTGGTTGGTGTTGTGTGTTGTGTGTGTGTGTTTTTGGGGTTTTTTGGTGTCGAGGGGTGGGGGTGTGAGGGTGATGCATGGTGTGTGGTATGTGTGGCGGGTGGGCTACGGGTTTTTGGCTACATTCTGTGTACCCAAACAGGAATGGAATTTTTCAAGAAAGAAGAAGGCAAATTTGGTCAAAGAAAGAACAGGAAACATCCAGTCACTGACTGACTTTCGGTCAACGTCACAGGTGATGTCAGTGGTGCGTCACACTGTCTGCCATTTTCAAGTAGTCACAGGTGGCATCACCTGTCATTTTCAGGTCACAGGTGATTCTTGGTGATGCCACACTGTCTGCCATTTTTCAAGTCAGTCACAGGTGGCATCACACTGTTTTATTTTTAGGTCACAGGTGATGTCATTGGTGATGCCACATGTCTGCCATTTTCAAGTCTCACAGGTGGCATCACACGTCATTTTCAGGTCACAGGTGATGTCATTGGTGATTGCCACATCATTTTTTAGGTAACATACCAGGTGATGTCATTGGTGAATCCACTGCTGTCATTTCAGGTCACCGTCACAGGTGATGTCATTGATGATGACACACTGTCTGTCATTGTCAGGTCAACATCACAAAGGATGTCATTGGTGACGTCACACTGTCTTAGGTCGAGAATCTTTTTGCTTTCTTTCCCGTTCCCACTAAACCTCCAAGGTTCATAATGGTGAGATTTGGTATGTACCTGTGTTCACCCATCATGAAGGAGGGGGACTTGGGGGGTGCATGCTGGGTTGTTCATGTTTCCGTAACTCACCAAAAACGGCATGCAGACAGGATTTTTAACATACATTTTTTTGATGGGTTTTGCCTGTTTTCCCCTGGTTAACATCACATCAGCAAAAAATTTTTTTTTTCAAAAACGACCAAAAAAAAAAACATCCATCAGCACTGACGATAAAACTGAGGCTTCAAGTCTGAACGCACACAGAACCAACTGTGGACATTGTTAATTAAAACCTGTTCCACCTTTCGGAAAAGAAGGCCATTTGATATCAGTAGGAACAGATGGCAAAAAAAAAAAAAACAAAAAAAAAAACCCCCCCCAAATAAACCGGCATACACACTGGCGTCCTGTTCAAAACCCTCACAGAAGGCGGAATGAATGCAGGTACCTAAAGGCAGGCATTAAAAAAATTTACACCTGAAACACACACCTCTACCCGAGAAACCAAAAACCAAAAAAATTAAACAACAAAAAAACCCCCCACATCACCCTCTTTCCCAAAACATACACTTTTTGATCTACAAAATTTGATCAACAAAAATGTAACAACACAACAACGCTGAAATAATAATCATCATCAATCCTGTTGTATACCCACAGTCGAACATGATCATAAATATCATCATCAAAAAGGGACATAACAGCAGCAGCATCAACTCCCCGGTCCATGTTGAGGGGGGGAGGGGGGGGTGACGGGGGGGTGAAGAGGAGGAGGAAGGCACAGCACAGCCCCGACCCCGACATGAAGTAGTACGAGGCGTGGTAAAACCTGGATGTCACGCAGGTGACCTGCAAAACATTATCATTGTTTGTTGTAGTGTTTGATATTTTTTGTGTTTTGTTTGTGTTGTGGTAAGGGCTTGATGTTGTGCAGGTGACCTGAAAAAATGGTTTTTATGGTAATGTTTTAATATTGTGTTGTGTTTGTGTTGTGTTTGTGTTGTCTTGTGGTTAATGCCCCGTGATGTCACGCAGGTGACCAAAAACATTATCATTGTTATTATCGTAATGTTCGATATTGTTGTATTGTGTTTTTTGTGGTAATGCCCCGTGAGTCAGCAGGTGACCTGCAAACATCAGCATTATTATTATAGTGTTTGATGTTGTTGCATTGTGTTGTGTTTATTGTTTGTGGGTAATGCCCCATGCGTGCAAACTTATCATTATTGTAGTGTTACTGTTTGATATTGTTGTGTTGTGTTGTGGTAATGCCCCGTGATGTCGTGCAGTGACCTGAAACATCAGCTTTTGGTGTTTGATATTGCGTTGTGTTGGTTGTGTGTTTGTTTGTTTGTTGTTTGTATTTTTTTTGGTGTTTGGTTTTTGTGTTGTGTTAAGGCCTTGATGTCTTGAGGTGACCCACAACAACATTATTGTAGTGTTTGATATTGTTGTGTGTTGTGCTGTGTTGCATTGCATTTGTTGATTGTGTGTACTGTGTTGTGCTGTTTTGGGCATTGCATTGTGTTGTATTGTGATGTACTGGGTTGTGCTGTGTTGCTTTGCTTTGGGTGTTGTTTTTGTGAGGGTACGTGTTGGCTGCTAGCCTTTTGGTGTCACTATTTAGTGGAAAAAAGGAAAAACTGAAGAAAAAAAAACACACACATACCCCCCCCCACCCATCCATACCCCCCCCCACACACCCCTTTTATACCTATAATGGGTGTGACAGGGCAATAACCACACCCTGAAACAGGCACAAAGCCCAGAGTCTTGTGGGTTCAGTCGTGTTTTCTTCAGTTTCTCTCTCCACAGAATAGTGACTCCTCCTCCCACCCACCCCCCACCCCTGCCCCCCCCCTCCACACCCGTTTACCTAAATGGGGTGTGACAGGGCGAGACCATACCCTGAAAGAGCTGACAAACCCGATTTGGCCATGCTGTCCTCACCATCACACACAAATTCCCCCCTCCCCCCATCACCCCCACATCCAACCCCCAACCCCCCCCACACCCCTTACCTTTTATGGGGTGGGGAGAGAGCGAGGGACCATGCCCTGGAAGAAGTGGACAAACCCGCATCTTGGCCATACCCTCCAACACAACACAAGCCCCCCACCCCCCCTCCCTCCGGACCCACCCCCTTACCTATAATGGGGTGTGACAGAGCAATAACAACCCCTGAAAGAGCTGCACAAAGCCCAGCGTTTGGCCATGCGGCCCAGCCCCTCACACCCCCCCCCTCCCCCACCCCTCCCCCCTCCTTACCTATAAGGGGGGTTGTGACAGGGCAATAACCACACCTAAAAGAGCTGCACGAAGCCCAGCGTCTTGGCCAGCTGTCCAGCCCCATCACACCCCCCCCCCTCCCCCACCCCTCCCCCCTCCTTACCTATAATGGGGTGTGACAGGGCATAACCACACCCCTGAAACAGCTGCACAAGCCCAGCGTCTTGGCCATGCTGTCCCGCCCCTCAACCCCCCCCTCCCCCCCACCCCTCCCCTCCCCCTTTACCTATAAGGGGTTTGTGACAGGGCAATAACCCCCCACCCGAAACAGTGGACAAAGCCCAGCGTCTTGGCCTCTGTCCAGCCCCATCAGGTCAAACATGACGACGGGAATGAGGGAGAAGAAGACGATGCCGAAAGGCCGTAGGTTTACGCTGAACAGCGCCAGCGTGGAGAAGTCGTCGTACAGTGGTGTGAACGCCCCGCCCACAGGTCAAGTCCCTCGCAGCGCCATCAGGTACGGCTCTCCGCAGGCAGTTCTGGAACAACAGCAACAAGAAGAACAGTGATGGTTTGGTCAATACTGACATGTCTTGTCTCTTTTAAAAAAAATTTAAATTTTTTTATTTTTATTGAAGACAATAAATATATTTTTATCAGCAAAACTATCGGTTTGCCTCCGCATGATGTTCTGGAAGGGGGTAACGAGGGTGAGGTGGTTTGGTCTGCAGTGATGGTGTGGTGGTTTTTGACTTATATGTTTTTTACCTTTGTTTTAACTAAAGACAAGAAATATATTTTCCATTAGCAAAAGCCCTCAGGTACGTCCCGCATGCAGTTTTGGAACAGGGTAACAGGGTGATGGTGGTTTGGTCTGCAGGATGGTACTGGTGCGTTGATTCATGATATTATGTTATTTACCCCTTTAATTTTTTTAAAAATTAAAGACAATGTATACATTTTTTCAGTGGGGCATTAGCTTCGCCTCCGCATACAGTTTGGTACAGGAACAACAACCACAACAACAGTGATGGTTTGGTCTGCAGTGATGATACTGTTGTTGTTGACTTTATATGTTAATTACCATTTTAAAAGTTTGTTTTTTTAAAGACAGTAAATACATTTCTATCAGCAGAACCATCAATAAGCTCTCTGCATAAGTTCTGAAATAGGGAAAAATTGACAAATGATGGTTTAGTTTTATGGGGCTGATGCGTTGTTGTGACTCATGTGTTTATTGCTATTTTTTATATTAAAGAAAAAATACATTTCTTATCAGCAGAACCATTGCATTTGCCCTCCACATACATTTCTGAAATAGAAACAACAACAACAAAATTAACAACAAAAGTGATGCTTTGGTCTGCAATGATGACTCTGTTGTTGACTCATATGTTTATTACCATTGTTTTATATTAAAGACAATAATATATTTCTTATCAGCAGAACCATCAGCTTCGCCCTCGCATACAGTTCTGAAATATCAACAACAACAACAACAACAAAAGTGGATGCTTTAGTCCACAGTGACACCTGCCCTCCTGCCAACAACAGACACCTGCCCTCCTGCCAACAGACACCTGCCCTCCTGCCAACAACAGACACCTGCCCTCCTGCCAACAACAGACACCTGCCCTCCTGCCAACTTAACACCTGCCCTCCTGCCAACTAAACACCTGCCCTCCTGCCAACAGACACCTGCCCTCCTGCCAACCACAAACACCTGCCCTCCTGCCAACTCAAGCACAATCACCTGCCCTCCTGCCAACAACACACACCTGCCCTCCTGCCAACAACACACACCTGCCCTCCTGCCAATCACAAACCCTGCCCTCCTGCCAACTAAACACACCTGCCCTCCTGCCAACTAAACACCTGCCCTCCTGCCAACTAAACACACCTGCCCTCCTGCCAACAACACACACCCTGCCCTCCTGCCAACAAACACACACCTGCCCTCCTGCCAACTAAACACACCCCCCCCTGCCAACTAAACACACCTGCCCTCCTGCCAACAACACACACACCTGCCCTCCTGCCAACCACACACACACCTGCCCTCCTGCCAACAACACACACCTGCCAACCAAACACCTGCCCTGTGTGTCACCTACCAGGTCAGCCAGGTAGCCGAAGCCCAGCCTGGACACGATGCCACAGCCGCCAAACACCGTCAGCAGCAGCGCCGCCCGGTGACCTCTGACCCCTTTGTCCGCCGCCATGGCCGGCAGGTACATGCCGAAGAGCGCGGCGGGGAGAAAGGCTAGCGCACAGGCCACCGTCACAGCAGGAAAGCCGGCCGCCTGAAGAGGCTGAAGTCAAACATGGCCAGGCACCGGGCACACCCACTGTTCTTCTGCTTCTGCTTCTGTTTCTTCTGCTTCTTGGGGTGAGCACTGGAGTCGTCAGGGCTGTGGTGACTGCTGTCGTTGTTGTTATGGCTGTGGTGGTTGTTGTGGTGGTTGTGGTTGTGGTGGTTGTGGTTGTTGTGGTGGTGGTTGTTGGCATGCAGTAACGACGATGATGTTGTTGTAGTAGTATCTTTCTTCAGTTTCGTCTCGTCAGATTTCAACGGCTGGAGTTCGTACGTGCCGTCATCATTGATGTCTTCGTCATTATCGTCGTTGTCGCTGTTGTTGTCGTTGTCTGTGATGGAGATTCTGGTGGCCATGGACAGCTCTGGGGTGCTGACGCAGAGGTGGGTGCTGTGGAGGAGGTCCCTGGAGGTGTGGGGTCTGCCCTCCACCAGAGACCAGCGATCCCCGTCCCCCCTCACCCTCTCCAGGTAACGGCCAGGCTTCACTGCAGGGGGCGCTGCTGTTGGTGATTCTGACCCACACAGGTGACCATACGTTAGTTCATTCTGACCCACACAGGCGACCATACATCAGTCCATTAGTCTGTTCTGACCCACACAGGTGACCATACATTAGTCCCTTCTGACCCACACAGACGACCATACATTAGTCCATTCTGACCAACACAGGTGACCATACATCAGTCCATTAGTCTGTTCTGACCCACACAGGTGACCATACATTAGTCTGTTCTGACCCACACAGGTAATCATACATCAGTCCATTCTGACCCACACAGAGAATACATCAGTCCATTCTGACCCACACAGGTCACCATACATCAGTCCATTAGTCCATTCTGACCAACACAGGTGACCATACATTAGTCTATTCTGACCCACACAGGTGACCATACATTAGTCCATTCTGACCAACACAGGTGACCATACATTAGTCTATTCTGACCCACACAGGTGACCATACATTAGTCCATTCTGACCAACACAGGTGACCATACATCAGTCCTTTCTGATCAATAGGTAACAGCACACATCAACACACACACAGCAGACACAGACACCTGCCCTCCCAACCCTCCTTTCAGAAGAGTAGGCCATTTCATGCACACAAAATCTCTCCATGTGTGAACCTCACACACACACACATACACACACACACAATATATATATATATATAATATCCTATCTATCTATCTATCTATCTATCTATCTATCTATCTATCTATCTATCTATCTATCTATCTATCTATCTATCTGTAAGTGTGTGTGTTTGTGCGTATGTGTGTGTGTGTGCACGCGCATGGGTGCTGGCATGTCTGCTTGCAAGCGTGTGTGTACATGCACACGCATGTGTGTGTGTTCATGCATATGTACAAACATGCATATAGCACAATCACATTTCCTGACTGTAAACATGATTTATGAATACATAAATTTACATGTACACAGAGCCTGAATGTAAACCCCTCTAAAAAAATTAACAACATAAGTGTTTATTCCAATATCCTCGAAATTAAAGAATAACTGAACAAATAAACAGCACTCTTTGTGTTGGTGAAGGCCACAGGATCATTCCTACCTGTGTGTGTGTGTGTGTGTGTGTGTGTGTGTGTGTGTGTGTGTGTGTGTGTGTGTGTGTGTGTGTGGTGTGTGTTCTAAAGTGATAGGGCTGATCTAACAAGTAGGATCTTTACACCTGAACCCTCTCCTGTCTATGACAGTGGTCTGGTTACAGGTGACAGGTGTGTGTGTGTGTGTGTGTGTGTGTGTGTGTGAGAGAGAGAGAGAGAAGAGAGAGAGAGAGAGAGAGAGGGAGAAGAGAGAGAGAGAGAGAGACAGACAGACAGACAGACAGACAGACAGACAGACAGACAGACAGACAGAGATAGACAGACAGACACTGTCTGTCTGTCTGTCTGTCTGTCTCTCACAGTTAGTTTACACCATACAGCATAGATCATATAGCATGGTCCTAACAACCTTGTTCTATTATTTTTCATGTATTATATAAACACTTTTTAACTCAACATCTACTTTGTTCTTCACTGTAGCCTACCTCTTGTTGGGGAACCAACAGCTGTTTTTGTGTGTGCGTGCGTGCGTTCTCGCGCGCGCGCGCGCGTGTGTGTGTGTGCGCGTGCGTGCGTGCGTGCGTGTGAGTGTGTGTGCGTGTGTGCGTGTGTGTGTGTGCAGACAGACAGACAGACAGACAGACAGACAGACAGACAGAGATGGAGTGAGGGCAGGAGTGAGGGACATAGATAGATAGACACTGAGAGTTGCAATAATAATAAACACAACAGTGACAACAACAACCTGACAGAAAGATGAACCATAAACATAATAACAACAACAACAAACAGACCCAAACCTCACTTGCCCTCACCCCAAAGCACGAAGCTGCAGCGGCCTCAATAACAACAACCTGGCAAAAACACAACAACAACAACAAACGGACAACAACGACAACAAACACACACAAACCTCACCTTACCCCCCCCCCTCCCCCACAGCACGAGGATGCTGCAGCTGCCTCAATAATAACACTAACAACAACAACAACAACATACCCAAACCTCGCCTTTCCCCACCCTCACAGCACGAGGATGCAACAGCCTCAACAACAACCTGACACAAACACAACAACAAGAACAACAACAAAATAACCCAACCCAAACTTCACTTTTCCTCACTCTTACAGAACGACAACAACGTGACATAAACACAAACACAACAACAAACAGACAACAACAAACACCCAAACCTCACCCCTCCTATCCCTCAACAACAACGTGACATAAACACAAACACAACAACAAACAGACAACAACAAACACCCAAACCTCACCCCTCCTATCCCTCAACAACAACGTGACATAAACACAAACACAACAACAAACAGACAACAACAAACACCCAAACCTCACCCCTCCTATCCCTCAACAACAACGTGACATAAACACAAACACAACAACAAACAGACAACAACAAACACCCAAACCTCACCCCTCCTATCCCTCAACAACAACTTGACATAAACACAACAACATCAAACTGATCCAAACCTCACCTGCCTTCCCCCTTACAGCACGAGGACGCACCTGTCTCAATAACAACAAACACAACAGCAACAACGACAAACCTAAACCTCACCCATCTGCCCCTCTCACAGCACGAGGCTGCAACAGCCTCAATAACAACATACACAACAACAACAACAGATCCAAACCTCACCCCTCTTATCCCTCAACAACAACCTGACATAAACACAACAAACAAACACACCCACACCTCACCTGTCCTCACGGCAGCAGGAGGCTGATGCTGCTGCAGAGGTCTGAGAGGCCGGCGAAGACCAGGATGTGGAGGAAGAAGGCCCCGAGGATCAGAAGGGCCCCCCGCACCCCGTACCTCACTAGCAGCGCCTCCGTGAAGAGAGGCATCAGCATGGAGCCCAGGTTCCCCCCCAGAATGGCGATGGCCATGGCCAGAGAGCGGCGCCGGTGAAAGTACTTGCCCACTATCACCATGGTGGGGCCCATGATCATGCCGTTAGCGATGCCTGGAGCAGATTGGAGATTATAGAGAAATATTGATATATATAATATATATATATATATATATAGAGAGAGAGAGAGAGAGAGAGAGAGAGAGAGAGACAGAGACAGAGACAGAGACAGACAGACAGACAGAGACAGAGACAGATTTATTCTTTTTATTCTTTTATATCGAGGATAACAGAATAAGCACTCTTGTGCTTTTTTACATCCATTCCCCGTGTGTATGCAGTTTTGTAAATACTGTAAAATCCCTAGCATAAGCCCACCATCTAGCAAACGCCCACCCCCCACTTTGGGCCAAAAGTTGTGCACAGGGGTAACTACCTAGCAAACGCCCCACCCTGCTTTTTTCAAAGAGACTATCCTCACTTTCACTAGGATTTGTGCAGACTGTTCTTAAAGTCCTTTGACGACGCTTCCTGATGGCCGGAAGTTGTTCTTGAATCTCTCTGTGCCATTTTTGCAAAATGCTGAAGTGACAATCTACACTGTATCTTTCAAATTGGAAACCCTCCAGTATCTGGATAACGAAGCAGGTGAGAATGTTTCGGAGTGTGCCCGTGAATTTTCTGTGGATAGGAAGAGGATCAGGGAATGGAGTGAAAACAGAGATAGACTTGAACAACAGTACGGTAAAGACAAACAAAAACGGAAACTGTCAAAAGGACCAGCAGTTAGATCTGAACATGTCGATCAAAGTGTGCTGCATTAACTGGAAGATGAAATATCTGAAGGCAGGGTATTGGAAACAAGGAGCTACAACGGAAAGCGAAAGCGATGGAACTCGTTGGCCTTCTTTGCCTCAAAGTCCCTTTTTTCTATTTTCCATCACTTACACTCACACGACCTAACTTACATGCTTTCGGGATTTGTATTCACTCAATTACACGGTTGAGCACAAAAATTATTTTGTGCAAAGGGGTCTATCCCTAGCAAACGCCCACCCCCCAATTTTGCGCTAAATCAGTGCACAGGGGGGGGGGGGGGGGGGGGGGGGGGGCGTATGCTAGGGATTTTACAGGTATCTGTTCACACCGGCACAACGATGGCCTACTCTTACGAAAAGCGGAAAAGGATTTAACGTGTGCGCAAAATGTTCTGCATGCGTTCGCACACGGGGCCTCAGTTTAAAGTCTCATCCAAAGGACTTTTGGGGAGAGTGGAGTCAGCACTGATGTTAACTCCAGGAGAAAAATCTCCTCGTCCGGACTCTAACCCGGGTCGTCAAATTGCGAGCGCAATGTTCTGACCACTAGGCTATCCGTCCCGAGAGAGGAAGAGAGAGAGAGAGAGAGAGAGAGAGAGAGAGAGAGAGAGAGAGAGAGAGAGAGAGAGAGAGAGAGAGAGAGAGAGAGAGAGAGAGAGAGAGAGAGAGAGAGAGAGAGAGAGAGAGAGAGAGAGAGAGAGAGAGAGAGAGAGAGAGAGAGAGAGAGAGAGAGAGAGAGAGAGAGAGAGAGAGAGAGAGAGAGAGAGAGAGAGAGAGAGAGAGAGAGAGAGAGAGAGAGAGAGAGAGAGAGAGAGAGAGAGAGAGAGAGAGAGAGAGAGAGAGAGAGAGAGAGAGAGAGAGAGAGAGAGAGAGAGAGAGAGAGAGAGAGAGAGAGAGAGAGAGAGAGAGAGAGAGGAGAGAGAGAGAGAGAGAGAGAGAGAGAGAGAGAGAGAGAGAGAGAGAGAGAGAGAGAGAGAGAGAGGAGAGAGAGAGAGAGAGAGAGAGAGAGAGAGAGAGAGAGAGAGAGAGAGAGAGAGAGAGAGAGAGAGAGAGAGACTTCAGACTTCAGACTTTTTACTGTACATCGGCCTTGGGCCACAATACAAAAGAATGGTGGGCAAATGGAGTGTGCATGTGACATAAATGTTATATACGTATTGTTACTATCAACGAATAAATACAAATGGAACAATGTATCCTCAACAATAAAACACAAAAAATTACATCAACTATGTAGTAGATCCAAAGTGTTCATTGCAAAACAATTCACCTGGATCATAATCGACAATATTTTAAACATTGTATTCATCAATATAAGGATATAGTTTTAGAAAGATATCTTGTTTCTTCTTTTGATAGCATGAAAAATAAATCGTGATAAATTATATCTGTCAGAAAGTGTTGTAGCATTAAGTAGCACGTGCATAGGAAGTCTTTTGGAATTTTTCAGAAACTTAGTTCTCAAGTCTTCATAGACAGGACAATTGAATAGAAAGTGTTCTTCATTTTCTATCTGGTCTTTACAAACAGGGCATTTCTTAACTTCGTTTGAACTATTATAACGATATGTATTATTATTCAGTGGTAGAGCATTAAATCGTACTTGAGTAACTGCAACACGAAAACAATATGTATCCATTTCACTGATGTACTTCTCTTTTTCAAAAACAATCTTAAAATTTCTATAACTATCATATCTACTACGATCTCTAATAGTACCAGTCCATTCCTGGGCAAACCAATCTATAAGTCTCTGTTTAAATGCATGTAAGAACGTTTTTATGTCTCCTACTCCTTGGTTTAGCCAAACAATATTGTATCCAGTTGTACATAGTATTTCTCTGATTTTAGAGACCCAACACTGTTTGCCTTTTTTATCCATTTCTAACAACATATGATAAGCTTTATGCGGCAATCTTTCAGAATCCATGTGTATTAATTTAAACCAGAATCTTACACATGCAACATATGTATTTACATACAGTGGGTACCTGCCAAGATCTCCGTACACCATTTTATTTGGTGTCTTGGCAGGCACACCTAGGAACCTTTTACAGGCTATCAAATGTACTTTTTCTAGATGTTCTAGTCTATGTAACCCCCAAATTTCAGCTGAATATAACAGTATTGATTGGATTTTGGTATCAAATATCTTGAAGAATGTCTTCATTGTCATTTCCTTGCACTTCTGAAAAACTTTGTTAAGGTGTATAACTGCTTTTTTGCCTTTAGTGACCAGATGTGATGTACCTCTCTTTGCGCTAATCATAGATGTGAAGTTAAATCCCAAATAACAATAATTGTTAACTACATCTAATCTTTTATTTTCAAAAAAACATTTTTCATGCTTTGCTAAGAAACCCCTTTCCTAAATACCATAATCTTAGTTTTGTCTACATTTACACTTAATTTCATATTAACACAACAAGTTTCTAAGACCTTTAATTCATTCTGTAAGCCAGTGGGTGTAGTTGACAATAATGCCACGTCATCAGCAAATAACAAGATGAATAACTCAAAAATATCTGGATACATTTGAGCACCATGTTTACCCTTTTCATTCATAATGTTTGCCAACTGATTAATAAACACTGAGAACAATGTGGGACTCAGAACACATCCCTGTCTTACTCCCATTGCGGTTTGAAACATATTAGTCAATTCAGAATTTGCTCGTATACATGCTGATAACGATTTGTACATAGCTCTAAGTGATGCAAAAAAACTTTCCTTTTACTCCTTGGTCTTTGATGTATCGTAATAACTTGTCATGTTCAACTGTGTCAAAGGCCTTTTTGAAATCTACGAAGGCAACATACAGTTTTCTTCCTTTTTTAGTTAAATAGTTTTGAATAGTGGCATATAAAGTAAAAATTTGATCAATTGTAGAATACGTTTGTCGAAAACCTGCCTGACATTCTGAGATTAAGTTATTGCTTTCTAACCAATCATATAATCGAGCATTCAGTATTGTAGTGTAACATTTAGATATTATACTTAAAAGAGACACTCCTCTATAATTATCAACAACCTCAGGGTCTCCTTTTTTATATAGAGGAACAATTATAGCTTTGGACCATTCTTGTGGGTATATTCCTTGGTCAAAAATTACATTAAACAACTTTAGCAGAAATACATTTACTTTTGCACCACCGGTTTTTAGCATTTCTGCAGAAATTTCATCAATACCACATGCTTTATTGTTTTTCAGTCTTCCAATAACATTTGTCACTTCTACTTCTGTTATCTTTTTATTTAACACATGGTCTGTATCCTCGGAAAGATCATTTACAATATCACATTCATTAAAACATTCATCATCATTGCCTTGGAAGACTTTTTTAAAGTGATTAAACCATTCATTTGTAGTAATGTTATTTGTAATTCTTTTCTTGTTTCCAAGACCCAATCTTCGTAATTCCTTCCAAAAAGTGGGACTGTTAACCTCATTTGCTAATCTTTCAGTTTGTTGCCTGTTGTATGAGAGTTTCTTGGCTTTTAGTAACTGTTTATACCTTTTTCTAGCTTCAACGTATATGATTCTTTCTTCTTCCTTTCTGGTAACTCGAAAGTGATTAAGTTTTCTTCTAGTTTCTTTTTTCGTGTTTTTACACTCATCATCAAACCATGCTGATCTTGTCTTTTTGTTAAAACCAGTTTTCTTAACCATACACCTACTAGCATCTTTAAGACAATGTACGAATATTTCAAGGGCACTATCTACATTTCTTTCTAAATCCATTACGGCTATCATCATTCTATTTTGGATATCTTTGCTTTCCCATGATTTAACAAACTCATCTCTATATGTTTCATTCCATCTGAACTTTTCATAGACTTTATTTTCATTTTGTTTGTCTTTAATACAATCCCCTTCCTGTATGTCTCTTGATTCTACTTTCATACTTACTGGTAAATGGTCTGACTCTACAATGCTCTCTACTTCTAAAGCTGAAATATGAACAGATGAATAAAGTTCCATAGATACAACAAAGTAATCCACCACACTTTCACCAGAGAATCCAATAAATGTACAATTATCATCAAAGCCTGGCTCACTAAGGCCATTTAATATTACACAGTCATGCATGTTGCACAGTTCAATTAGTTGTTCCCCAAAGTTATTAATAGTATCATCTTGAGATTTCCTTGGATAATGAATATAGTCGGAAGTCAACATTTGTTCAAAATCACTACCATCTCCATTAAAACTATAGTTTTCCATTGCAGTTCTTGCATTAAAATCTCCACTTAACAGAATGAAAAAATCACCATATTGTTCATATATATCTGCTAAACACTGATCAAGTAATTCAATTCCATATACGCCATGTTGTGACTTCCAGAATGCAGAGTCACAAGGTGGAATGTATGAACAAATCATCATTATGTTCTTATCTGTGGAAAAGAGGTGTTTGTCTATCTGTAAAACTACTGTATTTTCTTGTTCTACCTGGATGCGTGTAATAAAATCGACAAAAGATTTTCTTATCATTACAATTACTCCACCAGAGTATCTTCCATGATGGGATAGCTTCTTAGCTTTAGAAGTAAATATTACAAAGTCATCAAATAAAGCCGACTCAAAATCAAAAGCAATAAAAGTTTCAGTTAAGCATAGGAAGTCATAAGACATCAAAAAATTAATAAACTCAGAGTTTCTAACTTTTGTAGAAGTCCATTAACATTATAATTAAGAAATTTAACACATTGCATATTTACACTATGTACATCAGGATTTGTTACTATCCTGGATGTTGATGTTGATTCAGGGGACTGACTACTAAGTATTGTGGCCTGGCCGTGTCCCTATTTGTTGGTGTGTTGGGCACCATTCTTTTTCGTCTGGTGTTTGTGAGGTTGGGGTCGCTGCCTACCCCCTGCTTGCTTTGCAGAGTCTGCTTTTCTAAATGAATCAACAATGCTGCTTTGACTTGTTGATCTAGCAGCAGTTTTTCTCTGACTCTGATCTGCAGCATGTGATCTAGATGCTGTCCGCCTTGGACGTAAAGCATGGGCAGAAGGTGAAGACCCTTCTGGCTGACCCCCTCTTTTTCAGACCTACTGCATGCATCACTACTGTTAGTCTTATGTCCCAAGTCTTGGTCTGTCATCTTGTCACTACTTGCTCCCTGAGTCATTGTCAGTTTTGGAAGAGTCTCCTCTGTTGGGTCATAGTGACTTGTGTTTTCCTCTACATCTGTTTCTTTTGTACCTTGTGGCTCATTTTTGTCAATGTCTTGTCTTTGTTTTACAGTCAATGCCATTCCATCACACATTTTGGTATTGATATCTGTCATGTTACATTGAGACATACTCTCACTGTATTCTGCTAAGTCATCACTTGCATCTGCTTTGTCTTCATCCTGATTTTCAGTACTGTTGTCATCTTCCTTATTAGTGAGGTCACTGTCGGCTGTGTTGTCATCATTTGAAATCACTTCCTGTAATATGTCATTAAGTGAGTCATTTTGCTTTCCCTCCTTAAGGCCAGCAGTGTCAAACTCTTTCTCCTCCTCAGGAGGTGCCACTGCTTGCCTGTTACTTCACTGTAGGAACGTGTGCCAGGGGTCACAGGCACACATTCCTCTTCAGAGTAGTCCTGGTGGCTGAGGGTCATCCTGTCTCTGCCCTCCTGTCTTTGATTGGTGGTAAGGCAATTTCTCGTCTCCTGTTCTTCAGAAGAATCACGATATCTTGGAGACCTGAACTGCTGAGGCTGCTCCATCCTCCTGTAGTGCCTGTCTGCTGCTCCAAAGTTGCCCTGTCTGGCTGCAGAGTGGTGTCTTCGTGGCTGCTCTCTGTAGCGTGACATGGATCTCCCTCCTGCTTGGGGACCACTGGGGCGCTGACCATTTCTGCCACCCTCTCTCTGCCAGGGGTAAGAATACGGATGGTCTGCATTGCTGCTGTTCCTGGGGAAACTTGGTTGGCTATCTTTGACGTACAGCTTTCCACTGTAGATGTAGGCAATCTTGCCTTGCCCGCGATGAAACTCTAGCATGCTCCTTTGGCGTGTTGTGAGGTCAGCAGCCACTCTGATGCCGCTTTCCCTCAAATTGTCTCTCAAGTCCTTGTCAGATAGAACTGATAGTTTGTCCACAAAACGGCAAAACTGCACCAGAATGGGACGGGCATTGTGTGGGTGTGGTCTCCCCATGCGGGACGCTCTGGAGATATCTTCTTGCCGCCAGCTTGGTACAGGGGAGTGATCGTTTAGAATGTCAATAACAATTTGACTTGTCAGATAATCATCCTCTCTGTCACATTCAGCTATACCCATGAATCTTAGGTTGGATGCCTTTGCCTCTTGCTCTGCTGATTCTAGCTTTCTCTCTAACACATCTAATCTGTCCGTCAAGGTTATGTTGTTTTCCTGCAGTTCTTTTATGTCATCTGTATTGACAACTACTCTTTCTTTTAGTTCACTTATTTCAACCATAAAGTTTGAGAGGTTGCTCTCCAGAGTGCAGAATTTTCCGTCAATGTCCGTTTTAATTCCATTTAAATGTTGCTGTAAGCTTTGCTGCATTTGAACAAACTGCCAGTCTATGAATTGAAACATATTGTTTGGTGGTGGAGCAATCATATTTTGTGACATTTTCATGTGCCTATTTTTAACCTTTTTTTTTTTTTTTTTTTTTTTTTTTTTTCTTTTTTCCCCAACCAAGAGTTAATTCATTGTTTATCAGAGATGCATTTATACACAGGAACAAATCCAAACGAGTAAGCCTGAATTACGCCAAGTGCAACCTGTGTGTTCTGTGACAGTTTTCAGGTGTCTATGTTTTGTCACCCAGTGTTTATCAAACAGGCACTAGATATTGTACAGATGACAACCCCTAAACCTGTATTTCACACACGTAAAGCACATGGCACTACTCGCCAACAAATATAGCACAGGGTTTCCCCCATGCTCCTCACGACAGTTTGTGCACGTGCAACCATATAGCCTTGATGGAGAGAAAGGCGACAAAATTTTGTTTACCTTTCACTTGAAAATGGTCCCTTCTTTGCTCCATGTAGTAATTTAAGAACTTACCACCGACTTCCTGCTGACCCCTAGACTTATCTATCGACACATTTGAAGGCACAAAGTCACTGCACACACGCCTGCCAAAAATAATAACAGTGCATCCATTGGAACAGGCACATTTTTGCATTCAAACTGGAGAGCTGTTAAACACACGTCTGCACTCTGCCATTGCCACTCCACTCCCCCCGAGAGAGAGAGAGAGAGAGAGAGAGAGAGAGAGAGAGAGAGAGAGAGGAGAGAGAGAGAGAGAGAGAGAGAGAGACAGACAGACAGACAGACAGACAGACAGACAGACAGATAGATTGATAGAGAGAAAGATAGAAAAGTACACACACACACACACACACACACACACACACACACACACACACACACACACACACCACACACACACACACTGACTGACCCACAAGCACACTCTGGGTGAGGATGAGGAGGAGGATGGTGGAGGCGAAGTAGCTGAGGATGATGCCGGCACTGCCACACACCGCCCCCACCATCATCGTCTGCCGCTCGCTCAGCAGGGACAGCATCACCGTCTGCGTCATCAGCGCTGCACACAACACGTCATCGTTCTTACTGCGTCACGCTGGCCTTAGCAGTGATAACGTCACCATTTGCGTCATCAGCTGTGCACATAATACGTCATCGTTCTAATTGCGTCACGCCGGTAGTGACAACATCACAGTTAGCGTCATCAGCGCTGAGCATAAAACACGTCATCGTTCTAATTGCGTCATGCTGGCAGTGACAACAACACGGTTTGCGTCATCAGCGCTGCACATAATACGTCATCATTCTAACTGCGTCACGCCAGCCTTAGCAGCATGGTTTGCGTCATCAGCGCTGCACAAAATACGCCATTGTTCTAATTGCGTCACGCCGGCCTCAGGAGTGACAACGTCAGTTTGCGTCATCAGCACTGCACATGCTACAATATCGTTATAATTGCGTCACGCTGGCAGTGACAACATCACCGTTTGCGTCATCAGCGCTGAGCGTAAAATACGTCATCGTTCTAATTGCGTCATGCTGGCAGTGACAATGTCATGGTTTGCATCATCAGCGCTGCGATACTACAATATCGTTCTAATTGCCTCACTCCGGCCTTAGCAGTGATAGCGTCACTGTTTGCGTCATCAGCGCTGCACAAAATACGTCATCGTTCTAATTCACATCACGGTTTGCGTCATCAGCGCTGCACAAAATACGTCATCGTTCTAATTCACATCACGGTTTGCGTCATCAGCGCTGCACAAAATAAGTAATTGTTCTCATTGCGTTACGCTGGCCTTATCTGTAATTACTGACACACATCTCTACATAAATAGATCAGTGTATAGGAAGGTATGTATGCACACACACACAGACAGAGACACACAGAGGACAGGACAGCCTAGTGGTTACAGCGTTGCACTAGGGATTTCATGATCTGATGTCCGAGTTCGTGCCCAGGCTCCAGCTACCACCCAGATGACTGTTTGGTGGGGACTGTTTTTCCCTGGAGCAACATCAGTGCTGACTCCACTCACCCCAAAAGTCCTTGGGAGGAGACTATAAACCGAGGCCCCGTGTGTGAAGGCACACACATTTTGCGCACATGTTAAATCCTATTCTGCCTTTGGGATGAGTAGACCATTGTGTGCCGGTGGGAATCGGATGACAAGGTTTACAAAACCACACGCACTGGATAAAAAATGAAAACAAAAAATAAATTGCAAACAAGAAAACCCCCAAACGGAAAAGCCTATCTATCATCCTCCAACTAAAAGAAATAGATAAATGATAAACATCATAAACCATATATAATATTATTTTCGTGAAACAAGCAGTAACAGGTAACAAGCCATGAACAGTATTATAGTTCATGTTCGTTCTCTCTGAAGGTGTGTCCATGACACCTGTGTGTGTGTGTGTGTGTGTGTGTGTGTGTGTGTGTGTGTGTGTGTGTGTGTGTGTGTGTGTGTGTGAGTGTGTGAGTGTGTGTGTGTGTGTGTTTTATTTTATTCTTTTATATCGAGGATAATGGAATAAGCTCTCATGTGCTTTTTTCATGTTGTGTGTGTGTGTGTGTGTGTGTGTGTGTGTGTGTGTGTGTGTGTGTGTGTGTGTGTGTGTGTGTGTATGTGTGTGTGTCTGTGTGTGTGTGTGTCTGTGTGTGTGTCTGTGTGTGTGTGTGTGTGTGTGTCTGTGTGTGTGTGCCTGTGTGTGTCTGTGTGTCTGTGTTTATTTTTATTTTCTTTAATTCTTTTATATCGAGGATAATGGAATAAGCACTCATGTACTTTTTTCATGTGTGTGTGTGTATGGTGTGTGGGAGAGAGAGGAGAGAGAGAGAGAGAGAAGAGAGAGAGAGAGAGAGAGAGAGAGAGAGAGAGAGAGAGAGAGAGAGAGAGAGAGAGAGAGAGAGAGAGAGAGTTGCTGATCAATACACTGAATAATGATAGGAATACACGGTGAAGTACAGCGGTGACAAACAAATGCAAACACAGCCACAGGAGAGAAAAATCTTACGATCTTACGACAACAAAATTTCTCTTATTTTAAAGGCTTTATACAGATATAAAGCTAAATTTCTAATGATATCAGGATTACTACATCCTAGGAGCAAACAAAGTCTAAATACGTGGATTGAACCTCCATCAAAGCACCTGTTTGAGGGGATTTTCCCCTGGCACCTGTTTGAGGGGATTTCCCCTGGCACCTGTTTGAGGGGATTTTCCCCTGGCACCTGTTTTGAGGGGATTTTCCCCTGGCACCTGTTTGAGGGGATTTTCCCCTGGAGTTCACATCAGTACCGACTTAACTCCCCCAAAATCTGACACATGGCTAAGGTCACCTAGTTACAAGTAAGGTCACCTAGCTACACATGGCTACAGGTAAGGTCACTTAACTGACCTACAGGTAAGGTAGCATGACCTACAGTCAAGGTCAACTACCTGACCTATAAGTAAGGTCACCTACCGGACCTGAGCATAAAGTCACACACACCTGACTTACAGGTGAGGTCACATACACACACCTGACCCTCCAGGTAAGGTCACCTAACTAGCTAACCTGCCCTCTGCAGTGCAGGTGAGGCAGGTGACTTACCGGAGACGCTGGTGAAGGCGGACTGCACGGCCATGACGAGCGAGGTGACGCCTGCGGGCATGTGGAACAGCTCCAGAAAGGCCACGAAGAGAATGCCATAGGCCCTCTGGAACCCCAGGCAGATCACGTTGATCAGCAGACACGCTGAAACCACAGGGTGTGCACATATATAGACATGTATACATGCATGCATGCAAGCATGCAAGCACGCGCGCAGACAGACACACACATGCACGCACACGCACGAACTCACTCACACAAGCACACACATACACAGATATACACACGCACTCACACACACACACGCACACATAGAAATGCACTCATGTGTCATATGCATGCATACAAACACACGCACAAGCGCGCGCACACTCACACACAACACACACACATTTTAAAAACTTTCAGTATATAATTTATATGCATAAATATAAGCACACACACACACACACACACACACACACACACACACACACACACACACACACACACACACACACGTGCGTTTTTGTCTCTCCATCTGTGTATCTCAGACCCTCTATTTCCCTCTGTTCTCTCTCTCCCACCCTTCTTTCTCCCTCCATTCTCTCTCCCACCCCTTCCTTTCTTCTTTCCTTCTCTGTGTCTCTGTAAGCAGACAGACATACAGACAAACAGATATAAAAGAATAAATACATAAATAAATAAATAAATAAACAGAGACAGGCAGACAGACAGACAGACTGTGGCATACTGGACAGTGGTGACACTCACCAATCACAATCACCCAGGCATAGCCCCTATCTATGGGCAGAGCACTCTTCTTCTCGTCACAGCGGGCAGCTAATAATTCTGGTGGTGGTGCGGAGTTACCGTTCTTTACGTCCGCCATGGAACCTTCATGAGGAGCCTTGGTGGCTGAAGTCATGGCTTGGCTGCAGTCTGCACAGAAACATGTCCACAGAAACAGGGATGCTGAATGGCTTTTATTCTGTGAAACTGGGTCCTGTTCTGTCAAAGTGACTGCAGACACCTTCTGTTGCTTTCTGTAAGTACAGAAACATGTCCATAGAACAGTGATGATGAATGGGGTTTTTTTTGTTTTTTTAAAAAAAATCATTAATAGTGAAACTGGGTCCTATTCTGTCAAAGTGATTGTAGCCACCTTCTGCAAAGAAACGTATCCACAGAACACTACTGCTAAATATCTTTTATTAATAGTGAAACTGGGTCCGGTTCTGTCAAAAGAGATTGCAGACACCTTATGCAGCTTTTTGTCTGCAAAGAAACAAACAACACACTAAAAAACCACCGCAAGAATGTCCACAGAACGCTAATGCTGAATTATCATTTATTCAGTCAAAGTGGGTCTTGTTCTGTCACAGTGATTGCAGACACCTTGTATTGTTTTCTATCTGCAGAAAAAAACAACACGTGTTCATAGACCAGTGATGTTGAATATCTTTTGTTAATAGATAAACACCATCTGGAAAGATAGAAATATTTCACTCAACTCCAAGATCAGACTAATGCGCTCCCTTATCATATCCATATTTCTGAATGTCTGTGAATCGTGGACCCTGACTGCTGATTTGGAGAGAAGAGTACAGGAGGTAGAGACGAGATGGTTCCGGAGACTCCTTGGCATCTCCTACAGTGACCACATAAGCAACAAAGAAGTGCAGAACAGAATCCAGCAAACCATTGGTCCCTACGAAAATCTTCTATCAATCGTAAAGAAGCGTAAACTTAAATGGTACGGGCATGTAACAAGATCAAAAGGACTTGCAAAAACAATACTGCAAGGCACTGTCCAAGGAGGAAGAAAAAAAGGCAGACCAAGGAAGAGATGGGAGGACAACATCAGTGAATGGACAGGCCTAGAACTCAACAAAACTGAGAAAAGCAGAACAGAGAGAGAGGAATGGAGAGAACTGTTTGTCAAGTCTTTATGGGTGCCCCACGGTCGCCAGACTAAGGAATAGATAGATAGATAGATAGATAGATAGATAGATAGATAGATAGATAGATAGATAGATAGATAGATAAACTGGGCCCTGTTCTGTCAAAGTGATTGCAGACACCTGTTGCTTTCTATCTGCAAAGGAACATGTCCACTGGCTTCAGTCGCAAGACAAAAACCACGCTGTCCCCATCTCCTGCCACTTTCCAGCTGGAGACTGCACTGTCAGTCAGCAGGGCGCCTAAGGTCCTCTCCACAGCCGCTGGAAGTCCAGTAACTGGCATTTTTAGACTGAATTACAAGTTTGTCGTGGGAACTCCTAAGAGCATCTTTTGATATTCATAATTCTGTCTTCAAAAAAGAGAAAGGGAACAACATTATCAGTATCCATGTAAAAGAGCACTTAATATATAACTATCCTCCCCATCTGAAAATCTATACCGATGAATCTCTTCTCAATAGTACTGATGGAGGTGCAGGTTTCATCATTCCCTCCTTAAAGGTTGAAAAACTATACCATATTGGAAAGAACCATTCTATTTTTACAGCAGAGTTCACTGCCACTCTCATGGCTTTGAATTATTTATTTGTCTTTCCTTGAACAATTTTACTGGTTTTGTTATGTGTTGATTCGAAATCTGTGCTACAGTCTCTTAAAAACTCTGGGTCAAAACCTAGACAGGATCTTAAAACTGAAATAAATCACCTTATACACCTTCTCATTGTAAGAGGCACTAGTGTCACCTTTTGGGTACGGTCTCGTTGCAATATATATATATTTTAATGAAAAGGTTGATACAGCAGGGAAAAAGCCGCAGCAAATTGAAGATGTCCTTCTGTCTTGTCGTGTCTAGATACTAAACTGAACACACACACACACACACACACACACACACACACACACACACACACACACACACAAACACACACACACACAAACGCACGCACACACGCACGTGCGCACGCACGCATACACACCTATTTAATAAGAGATATAGAACAAACAAAAATGAAAACAGTAAAAAACAACAACAAGAAGAAATGATTAAATAAAATCACACAAAAACGTGAGACAGAGACAGACAGAGAGCCAGACAGACAGAGAGACAGAGAGAGAGAGAGACAGTAAAAGAGAGACAGACAGACAGAGACAGAGAGACATACATACAGACAGAAACAGAGAGAGAGAGAGTCAGACAGAAACAGACAGACAGGTAGACACAGACAGACAGAGGAGGGAGGGGAGGGCAGAGGGGCAAACAATCAAATGCAAAACGCAATATTGAGAGCACTCCACACAACAAAAACAACCCCAGCGATATAGAAAAACACAGCAGAGAGAGAAAGAAGGTTGGCTGAAAAGAGGAGAAGGCCAGGCAGCATTCTGAACACCGCCACCGCCATGAATATTCACACACTGTCACAACCCTCTGCTTGTGCAAGTCAGTCTATTGCACACGAGATGCAGTGACAGAGATGGGATGATGCAGATGCAGTGACAGAGATGGGATGATGGAGATGTGATGACGGAGATGCCGTGATGGAGATGCGGTAAAAGAGATGCGGTAAAAGAGATGCGGTGACGGAGATGCGATAAAAGAGATGCGGTAAAAGAGATGCGGTGACGGAGATGCGGTGTAACGTCATCGCTTTTTTCCTTAACAGTCTGGCCTGTCAACGTCAGGCGCAGCTGCTTAAGTTCAGTGCAGCTTTAGCCTAGCTGAGAACTAGCGTCGTTTAATGCACTGCAGTCATGTGCCTGTGACATGAAGTGTGTGTGTGTGTGTGTGTGTTGTGTGTGTGTGTGTGTGTGTGTGTGTGTGTGTGGAGAGAGAGAGAGAGAGAGAGAGAGAGAGGAGAGAGAGAGAGAGAGAGAGAGAGAGGAGAGAGAGAGAGAGAGAGAGAGAGAGAGAGAGAGAGAGAGAGAGAGAGAGAGAGAGAGAGAGAGAGGAGAGAGAGAGAGAGAGAGAGAGAGGAGAGAGAGAGAGAGAGAGAGAGAGAGAGAGAGAGAGAGAGAGAGAGAGAGAGAGAGAGAG
Source organism: Stramonita haemastoma (assembly GCA_030674155.1). Lineage (NCBI taxonomy): Eukaryota > Metazoa > Mollusca > Gastropoda > Neogastropoda > Muricidae > Stramonita > Stramonita haemastoma. The sequence goes on along the minus strand of JASPKP010001039.1, from coordinate 5,854 downwards.
AACACTGAAATTTAATGAATACAGGCCAACAGCCCATTTCATGGGGAGAAACACAAACATCGACACACTATTCTGTCATGATAATAATGCAGCATGGTAAGAAAAACACAATAGTGGTTCCACATGAAAAGATTCATTGAGAATTGTAGAACACAGATGAACAGTCTTATTCCTGGGGAATATGAGCAGATTGTTTGCCTCCCCTCTGCTAATATCCTTTTTTTGTGGTTTTTTTTTTTTTGTTTTTGTTTTGTTTGATTGTATGTTTGTTACCGTATGTGTTATTTCCTCTCAGTGATGATGGGTATTATTATAAGGTTTTGTTGCGTTTGTTGTTTTTTCCTTATCTTCCTTCTAAAAATATAAAGTATGAACTGAAGTATAGAGATATTGTAATCAGACATAAATTGCTTATTGACATTTCATGGATTCTTTTTTTTAAGTCTTAAATAATGGTTTTTGGTTACATTGTAACTGATATAAGCTGGGTTTTTTTTGTTTGTTTGTTGTTGTTGTGTTTTTTTTTTTTTTTTTTTGGGGGGGGTTGACACTATATGATTTTTTAAAAGACTCTAAATGTGTGCATGTACGTACGAGTATACGTGCTGAGTGGATGAGCGCAAATGGTGGTGTGTGTGTGTGTGTGTGTGTGTGTGTGTGTGTGTGTGTGTGTGTGTGTGTGTGTGTGTGTGTGTGTTGTGTGTATGTGTGTGTGTATGTGTGCGTGTGTGTGTATGGCTTTTGAGTGGGAGTTTTTTTTTTCTTTTGGTTGTTTTTGCTGTTATTGTTGTTACTTGTATTATCTATCTCAAGAAATCATGGGTTGACAACATCAAAGACTGGGACTTGTATTATCTATCTCAGCACGTATACTCGTGCTGAGTGGATGAGCGCAAATGGTGTGTGTGTGTGTGTGTGTGTGTGTGTGTGTGTGTGTGTGTGTGTGTGTGTGTGTGTGTGTGTGTGTGTGTGTGTGTGTGTGTATGTGTGTATGTGTGTGTGTGTGTATGTGTGCGTGTGTGTGTATGGCTTTTGAGTGGGAGTTTTTTTTGGTTTTTTTTTGTTTTTGTTTTTTTTTTGGTTGTTTTTGCTGTTATTGTTGTTACTTGTATTATCTATCAAAAGAAATCATGGGTTGACAACATCAAAGACTGGACTGCCCAACCCCTGCAACGCCTCCTACTAGCCACACAGGATCGTGAAGCATGGAAAAAGATCTCCGTTGCGTCTTCTCTCATGTCCCCCCTACGTCCTTTGGGACATGGGACTGAGTGAGTGAGTGAGTATTATCTATAGGCATATTTTATTTTAAAGCTGTTGAAATCATGTTAGCTAATTAATTTTGGTGAAATGTTTGTTGATGTTGTTTTATTTGTTTGTTTGCTTTTTCCCCTTTTCTTTCTTTTGTTGGCTTTATTGTTTGCTAGGGATTTTCTGCTTTGTTTTTTTTTTGTTTTTTTGTGGTTTTTTTGGTTGATTTTTGCTGTTGCTTTGATTTTTTTCTTTTCTTTAGATAGATGGCTTGATGGAAAAAAGCAAATCGATGCTTATTCAATGTACCATCTGGAAATAAAAATTTGATTGATTGATTGATCAATTAAATTCTAAGTCTGAAAGCAGGTAAAAGGTATTTCGCAAGATTTACCAATGATGCTTGTGAATTGCAAGCTAGTACAATGACAAGTGTATTGTCTAAGTTAACGTCAACATTAGCGTTGAAGTTGAACTTCTGTGTGATGTGCCCATATAAGGGACATTTTAACACAAAGTGTGCTTCATCTTCTTTCACCAATACACACAGGTCATGCGGTATTTTCATCTGTAGGTGAGAAGCGATATTTGTGTACATTTTACTGCGATACACCCATCCTGAATTGTGCCAAAACATTTCTGTATCCTTCGACGTACAAAATTTCAACAGAGTTTTTTTTAAGCAAATCTATGTTTAACTAAACCATAAATTGAGAACCGTGGGTTTGAATCCATGTTATTAGGCCAATTGTGACAGAAAATACCGTGAAGGAGAGAGAGAGGAGGGAGGGGGGGGGGGAGACAGACAGACAGAGAGACAGAAAGAGACAAAGAGAGAAGGTGGGAGAGAAAGAGAGGTAGAGAGAGATATATTTTATATTTATTTATATTTATATAAATATATTAATATAAATAACTATAAATATCTCTCATAGAGAGAGAGGGGGGGGGGGGAGGGAGAGGAAGGGAGAGAGAGGAGAAGGGAGAAAGAGAGGGAGAGAGGGGGAGGGCTAAAGAGAGAGATGGTGGAATACAGAGAGGGGGAAGGTTTGACCAGTAACCTGAAGTGCACTGCACTGGATTCCACACCCTAACACACATGGGGACTGGATGAGAAAAACAAGAAAAAAAAGAAAAGGAAAGGAAAAGAAGCGCACACCAATTCCTTTATCCACGAAATAAAATTATTATTATTATCATTATCATCATCATTAATAATAATAATAATAATAATGATAATAATAATAATAACAATAATAATAATTAATAATAATAATAATAATAATAATAATAATAATAATAATAATAAATAATAATAAAGTGACGATGATCATAATAATTGTAAAGATTAATACTATCATTATTATGATGACGACGACGATGATGATAATCATGATGATGTGGTGCTGATGCTGCTGATGCTGATGACAGCAATCATAGCACAAAGCCAGCAGGAGGTGCCGACACACCTGTCAGCAGACCCTCACCACACAACACAGCCTGTTCACACTTCAGGCCCCACTGCCCCACAAAGAGAAGGGGGGTGGAGGTGTCACAGGCGCCTGCTATCGTTATTTCACCTACAAACAGAGAACCGCTTTATTTTTAGGTGTCCTAAGCGGTCGTAGGGGAGCGAGGCGTCAGAGACCTCAGCTTCTCTAGGGGCCAGCATGTTGAGGGCGGCGCCCGTCCCTCTCCCTCGCTGCTTTACCTTCCCTGACCCAAAAGAGGGCAGGTCCCCATTTACAGCTGGGTGAACTGGGGTACCGAACTGAAGCCAAGGTGCGCAAACAGTCACCCATTCCACTGGTAACCACGTTCGACGCTGCTTTACTTGATTTAGAGAAAGCGAGCGCTCTGACCACTGACCTATCCCACCCCCTTTATTTTAAATTATTATTTATTCTTTTCTTTCAAGGATAATGGAATAAGCCACTCGTGTGTTTTACATCCAATCTCCGTGGGGTGTATGCAGTTTTGTCAATTTTGTCATCTAATCCCACCGGGACACAATGGCTTACTCTTCTAAAAAGCGGAACGGGTTTTAACGTATGCGTAAGATGTTCTCTGCGTGTTCACACACGGGACCTCGGTTTATAGTCTCATCCAAAGGACTTTGGGGGAGAGTGGAGTCGGCACTGATGTTAACTCCAGAGGAAAAATCCCTTGAACGAGATTCGAACCCGGGTCAGCAGATCACAAGCACATCATTCTCACCACCAAGCTATCCAGTCTGTCTGCCTGTTGGCTTAGCTCAGACTTTAAGCTGTGTCATTAATATTGATGTAGGCTAAATGACGTGTTACAGACCAACACCTCTGTCATTAATACTGATGTTTGATAAATAGCCCAGATAACCGACCACAGCTGCAATGACCAAACTTGAAGTCCTCTGGAATGATAAGACATAGCCATCAGCTTCAAGATCAGACTGATGCGTTCCCTGATCATGTCCATATTTTTGTATGCATGTGAAACATGGACCATAACAGCAGACATTGAAAGAAGGATACAGGCAATGGAGATGAGATGCTTTTGCAAACTCCTTGGCATTTCATACACAGATCACATCACTTATGTAGAAGTGAAAACCAGAATAAAGAATGCCATCGGACCATATGAAGAGCTCCTACCTTCAGTGAAAAAAACGCAAGCTAAAGTGGTATGGGCACGTACTGGCCAAGACAGTCTTGCAGGGAACAGAAACGGGAGGGAGAGGAAGAGGCAGACAGAGGAAACGATGGGAAGACAACATCAGAGTGGACAGGTCTTGGGTGGAACGATCTGCTACAGAGGGCCGAAGACCGTAGGGAGTGGAGGAAGCTGGTTGCAAAATCTTCAGTGGTCCCCCCATGGTCCGCGGGACTATGGGACAGGTAAAGGATGCTAAATACCTTGGCCTGTCTTACAGACCAAATGCTGTGTCGGTAATTGATGTATGCTAATTAATGTTTTGGCTGTGTGGCTGGGCAGAGATGACAGTCTCTGTCACAGAGATTCCCAGGAAAGAATGAGGCAGGCAGACAGACTGGTGCAGGCTCTGGGTGACTGACCCCCCAGGCTGTTGCACTATGGAACGCCCGACATTGTCAAACCAACATTTCAGAAATTGCGTTTTGGGAAAAACTCTGGCGTAAGTACTACGTCTGGACCGAATTTTCGTTCCTGGGCTAAAGCTCTGAGCGAGGTTCACCAGTGGTGAGATTTTGCCATGGGACCGCTTTTAGCCACCGTTTGGGTAGCCACATTCTGACTTCCCTCATAATGTCTTAACAGGACACCAGTCTGCAGCGGTTGTTGTTAATTTCATTTTGTTATTCGTTCCTACTGGCACGATATGGCCTACTCTTCAGAAAAAAGATTTTCAATAAACGTGTGTGCAAGATGTTCTGCGTGTGTTTGTTAGCACATGGGGCCTCGGCTTAAGAGTCTCGTTCAAAGGACTTCTTGGGGGGGGGGGGGGGGGGCGGGGGGGGGGTCTGTCAGTACTGATGTTAACTCCAGCAAAAGCATCTCATCTCCATTGCCCGTATCCTTCTTTCAATGTTATGGGACACCATCAAACTACAGACCAATATCAATATTGTCTACTCTTTCAAAACCATTAGAGCAGATGAAGGATGAAGAAAAATCCCCTAAAACTGGCGCCTCAGTGGAGGCTCGATCCCGGGCCCTCAGATCAGCAGCACGAGGCTCTAACCACTGGGCCACCATCCCTTGCCCAAGGTTCATTTTTGCAGGTGCAGTCAGCACTACGACCCACCAGACTTTATTCCTCTGCGGGTTATGTACTGCATGACTGTGTGTACAGCCCCAAAACCACTTGGAGAAAACTTTCTGTCACCTTACAACTATTAAACCCCTAAACACTTAGTCGGTCATCTGACAGTTATTAACCCAAAACACTTGGTAAAGCTTTCTGTCACCTTACAGCTATTCCATGGAACCCAAGCCTTGGGGCTTTGTGCTCTCTCTCTCTCTCCTCTCTCTTCTCTCTCTCTCTCTCTCTCTCTCTCTCTCTCTCTCTTCTCTCTCTCTCTCTAAAAGCACAAGAATGCTTATTCCATTATCCTCGATATAAAAAGAATAAATCAAATCTCTCTCTCTTTCTCTGTCTGTCTGTCTGTCTCTCTCAGAAAGGTTATATTGAACTAAATTACCTTCAGTACCTATACAGCAGCATTGGCACGTTTACCAATTGGAGCATCAGAAATTAATTGTCATAAATTTAGACATGCATCTGTTGCTGTGAAAAGAAACTGTCCATTCTGTAAACACGTGTTAGAAGGTGAAGTGCATGTGATGTTTTTCTGTCCTAAATATACAGATATCCGTCAGAAACATGTCAGTCTGGCTGAAAACATATCATATAATATCCAGCTGGAAAAGATATTCAGCAGCAAAATGATGATGTCATTTTTCATTCTAGTAAATGTATGTATTGTATGTATCAAGAGTGCCGGAAACAACTCAACAATTCACAACAATAATGGTATTAGCGCCAGCCGTCATGGCGCAGTGGTTAGCGCCTTGGATTTCCGGATTGGAAGGTCGTGGGTTCGATTCCCATAAGAGTCATAGGGATTTTTCGGGCTCTAACCGG
>JASPKP010001038.1:27500-33005 GCA_030674155.1 Stramonita haemastoma | reverse complement strand
AGGTGAGAAAAATTATAAATGTATGCCCTTTACAATTTGTGCCTTAATACCTACTTTTATTAGAGAAAAAACCTCTCTGTCTCTCTCTCTGTCTCTCTCTGTCTCTCTCTGTCTCTCTCTGTCTCTCTCTGTCTCTCTGTCTCTGTCTCTTTTCTTCTCTCTCTCTCTCTCTCTCTCCTCTCTCTCTCTCTCTCTCTCTCTCTCTCTCTCTCTCTCTCCTCTCTCTCTCTCTCTCTCCTCCTCTCTCTCTCTCTCTCTCTCTCTCTCTCTCTCTCTCTCTCTCCTCCCTCCCTCCCTCCCTCCCTCCCTCCCTCCCTCCCTCCCTCTTTCTCTCTATCTGTCTCTTTCTCTGTGACAAAGTTTATTGCTTTTAATGTCATTACTATAAAAAAAAAACTGTTTGTTATGGTTTCCAAGTCAAACATTCCCCATCGTGTTCGATTCGATTTTTCGCGATGCATGCTTGATGAGCTTTGTACAGCTTTAAAGGCAATTAACTTTGTCAGCGTCAGTCTCTCTCTGTCTCTCTGTCTCTCTCTGTCTCTCTCTGTCTCTCTCTCTGTCTCTCTGTCTCTCTGTCTCTCTCTCTCTCTCTCTCTCTCTCTCTCTCTCTCTCTCTCTCTCTCTCTCTCTCTCTCTCTCTCTCTCTCTCTCTCTCTCTCTCTCTCTCTCCTCTCTCTCTCTCTCTTCTGACTCTCGGGGACGGGATAGCCTAGTGGTCAGAACATTGCGCTGGCAATTTGACGACCCGAGTTCGATTCCCGGTCGAGGGGGATTTTTCTCCTGGAGTTAACATCAGAGCTGACTCCACTCTCCCCAAAAGTCTTTCGGATGAGACTGTAAACCGAGGCCCGTGTGCGAACGGGCGCAGAACATCTTGCGCACATGTTAAATCCTGTTCCGCTTTTCGTAAGAGTAGGCCATTGTGTGCCGGTGGGAACAGATGACAATATTTACACAACTGTATACACACGGGGACTGGAAGGAAAAAGCATGTGAATGATTATTCTATTACCCTCGACGTAAAAGAATGAATAAATAAATAAATAAATAAATAAATAAATAAATGAAATAAATAAATAAATAAATAAATAAATAAATAAATAAATAAATAAATAAGACTTTCTGTTTGTTTGTCTGTCTGTCTCCCTGTCTGTATCTGTCTAACTGTCTGACTGTCTTTCTGCCTGTCTGTCTGTATCAGTCTGTCTCTCTCTCTCTGTGCCTTTGCCTCTCTTGGTTTCTATTTTAAGCTTATATACAATTCTCAATAGATTATGCTTCAACTATGTGAGATTCTGCCAGTGCAAACACTATGAAAGTGTTATTAAGTCAAAATAAACTAGTCCTACTGAAGAAAGCTACCTTGCTAGAAGTGGATTATACTCAGTGAACTATTCTTCCCCTACACCAAAGACTCAAATATAACAAAGGCTTCGTGATGTTTAGGATCATGGCTGGAACTGTCCCCACATCCTTAAAAGGTAAGTTCCCTATGAATCATTCCACAAATACTGAAAAGCCAAGTGTCCCAATCCCAAGAATAGACTTGTCCAAATCTAGTTTACTGGACTCAGGACCTACGCTGTGGTACTCCCTTCCGGATTCAGTTAACAGCTCCAATCATTAACAACCTTCAAAAATCCCATTGTAATCCACTTGATGCATGAAACATAATGAACCACACTCCATCCTGTTGGAAACTATACCTCCCTACCTACCTACCTACCTACCTACCTACCTGCCGACCTACCTACCTGCCTGCCTGCCTGCCTGCCTGCCTGCCTGCCTCTCTCTCTCTCTCTCTCTCTCTCTCTCTCTCTCTCTCTCTCTCTCTCTCTCTCTCTCTCTCTCTTCTCTCTCTCTCTCTCTCTCTCTTCTCTCTCTCTCTCTCCTCTATCTATCTATCGATCTATCTCGAAATACAAAGAATTTGACTTGATTCTCTGTCTGTCTATATACCTGTATCTTTATCTAATCTCTATGCCTCTGTGTCTATATAATCTCTCTATCTCTGTATTTCTCTCTAATCTCTATGTTTGTCTGTGTCTCTGTCTAATCTATCTATCTCTGTGTCTTTCTATATTTTTTCTCTAATCTCTTAATCTCTGTGTCTCTCTGTGTCTATCTAATCTCTCTATCTCTGTGTCTGTGTTTCTATCTAATATCTCTATCTCTGTGTCTCTATCTAATCTCTTTATCTCTGTGTCTCTGTCTAATCTCTCTATCTCTGTGTCTCTCTGTGTCTCGATTTAATCTCTCTATCTATGTGTCTCTCTGTCTCTTTGTAATCTCTCTGTGTGTTTCTATCTAATCTCTCTATCTCTGTGTCTTTCTGTGTCTCTCTCTATCTCTGTGTCTCTATCTGATCTCTCTATCTCTGTCTCTCTCTGTGTTTCTATCTAATCTCTCTGTGTCTTTATCTTATCTCTCTATCTCTGTGTCTCTATCTAATCTCTCTATCTGTGTATTTCTATCTAATCTCTTTATCTCAGTGTCTCTCAGTGTCTCTTTCTAATCTATCTCTGAATTTCTATTTAATCTCTCTATCTCTGTATCTCTCTGTGTCTCTATCTAATCTCTCTATCTCTGTTTCTCTCTCTCTATGTAATTTATCTCTGTGTTTCTGTCCAATTTCTTTATCTCTCTGTCTCTCACAGTCATAGAAAACGTTAACATTAAATTGGTTATCTTTATCCCATGTCTTTTTTCAGGGCCTCTGCACCTGATGACGGCCATTTGGAGCCCCTGCCACAAGCACCCATGCAAGCAGGTATGGCGTGTACTTACGAACAATGTTTTATACACACACACACAACACACACAACACACACACACACACACACACACACACACACACACACACGAACGCACGCACCACGCAACATGTATACACACGTACATACACACCCGCATATGCACATGCACCCACATCACCAACACACACACATACATACAACACATACATACATACATACATACATACATACATACATACATACATACAACATACATACATACATACAACACACAACACACACACAAAACACACACACACGCACACACACATACATACACACACACCACTACACACACACATGCACGCACACACTACATATAACACACAAACACATGTACAAACACACACACACATTCACACACACAACATACACACACACATACATACACACACACACTTACATACACACACACATACACACACACACACACACACAACACATCACACACACACACACACACCACACACACACACACACACACACACACACACACACACACACACACACACACACACATTTTCACTTAAGACAATTTTTTTAATGTTTTTTTTCATTCTTTTGTATTGAAAGTAACGGAATAAGCTTTCGTGTGTGTTTTTTACATCCGGTCCCCGTGTGTATGCAGTTTTGTAAATTTTTCAAGCGTTCCCACGGGCACACAATGGCCTACTCTTATTGCTAACTACCCTATCTTGATTAAAACATCCACAGTAACCACAACAACAAAACAACCAGCTATCAATTATTACCTTTGCTACTAACTATTCTTGGTCATTTATTCTTCAAATTCGAATTCAAATATTTTTGTTATCTCACAGAAATTTATGTGGGTTAAAAGCTATACATAAAAAAATGGAGACACATTTATCACAGAGGAATAACACAGCACAATACACAGCCAATTCCTCGCACATATTATTCATTCATTCCTTCTTTCTTTCTTTCTTTCTTTCTTTCTTTCTTTCTTTCTTTCTTTCTTTCTTTCTTTCTTTCTTTCTTTCTTTCTTTCTTTCTTTCTTTCTTTCTTTCTTTCTTTTCATTCTTTCTTTCTTTCTTTTATATCGAGGATAATGGAATAATCACTCACATGCACTTTTTTGCAGCCAGTCCCCGTGTGTATGCAGTTTTGTCAGTTTTGTCATCCGTTCTTACCGACCACTCAATGGCCAACTCTTTCGAAAAGCGGAATAGGATTTAACGTGCGCGCAAGATGTTCTGCGTGCGTTCGCACATGGGGCCTTGGCTTATAGTCTCATCCAAAGGACATTGCAATACAATTATAAGACCACTACAAGACAATTACAAAAATGAAAGACAATTACAAGACAATTACAATACAGTATTACAAGACAATAACAAGAAAATTACAAGAAATCTTATTACAAGACAATAACAAGACAATTACAAGAAGTCTTATTACAAGACAGTTACAAGACAATTTTATTACAAGACAATTACAAGACAATCTTATTACAAGACAATTACAAGACAATCTTATTACAAGACAATTACAATGCAATTACAAGACAATCACAAAACAATTATAAGACATTCACAAAGCAATTACAAGACAATCTTATTACAAGACAATTACAATGCAATTACAAGACAAATACAATGCAAACACAAGATAAATACAGGACAATCCCATTACAAGACAAATACAATGCAATTACAAGGCAATCACATGACAATCACAAGACTATTACAGGACAGTATCACCAGTGTGACCGTGTAACACCTCATTGTTTTTTGCATTGGTCTTTTTTTCAGAAGGGACTTCAGGGCCCTACGAGAGTCTGAAAATGGGAGAGGTGGGGGTGCCCTCTGTGTACTCGGATGTCCACCACTACAGCAGTCCTGCAGAGGTCCGCTGACCAGGCCTGGTGGTCACCGTGACTTTCTGTCATGCGCGCGGTGCGTCGTCTGCAGCTGTGACCGTGCTGTTTCTCCTCTCGCTGTTGCTACTGCTACTGATGCTGGTGGTGGTGGTGGTGGTGGTGGTGGTTGTGGTGGTGGTGGTGGTGGTGGTGGTGGTACAATTGCTGTTGTTGTTGATGTTGTTAGTGGTGGTGTAGGATGGTTAAGGCGTTCGCCTATCAACAAGTGAACCGTGAGGTTCTGGGTTCGTACCCAGTCTCGACCTTTCTTCCCAGTTTGACGGGGAAAAAATCGAACTGAATGTCAAAGTCATTCGGGTGAGACTATAAACCGAGGCCCCTTGTGCGAACGCACGCAGAACATCTTGCGCACACGTTAAAACCCCGTTCCGCCTTTCGGAAGAGCAGGCCATCGTGTGCCGGTAGGAGCGTATGACAAAATCATATTTTTAAAAAGCCAGCGTGCACACAGGTGTCGTGTTTAGACACCATCCCTGAGGAAAAATCGGGGAGTTGGAGTCCCAGGGCGGCTCGGGGCTGTATATGGCAACGTTCTGGTGGCTCCTGCGACGGTGCTGGAACCATTCGTATCTGTCATTGCCTTTCCAATGGATCATTCCAGTGGCATGGAGAAGGGGGGTCTGCTGCAAGGGTAACAGCTTGCCCTCCATGCTTACTTACCCAGGCTTTGCGCTCTAAAGACTAGAGCGCAACTGCATAGTCTTCCGAGACTGATGGGTGCCTACTACTACTACTACTACTACTACTACTACTACTACTACTACTACTACTACTACTACTACTACTACTACTACTACTACTAC
>JASPKP010001038.1:12500-22500 GCA_030674155.1 Stramonita haemastoma | reverse complement strand
ACAGACACACAGACACACAGATAAGAATTACACACATACACACATCCACACCCATGCACACACACAGTGGAAGAGAGGGGGGGAGGGGGGGAGTTTGGTTTGTTGTTTTTAATGCATCAAGTGGTTTAGAAGGTAATTTTTGAAGGTTGTTAATGATTGGTGCTGTTTAATTGAATCAGGAAGGGAGTTCCACAGTGTAGGGCCTGAGTATAGTAAACTAGATTTAAACAGGTCTATTCTTGGGATTGGAACACTTGGCTTTTCGATACTTCTGGAATGATTTATTGGGAATTTATCTTTTAAGGGTGTGGGGACATTTCCTGTCATTATCTTAAACATCATGATGCCTTTGTTATATTTTAGTCGTTGGTGTAGGGGGGAGAATATATAACTGAATATAGTCTACTTCTACCAAGGTTGTTTTCTTCAAAAGGACCAGTTTAAGACCACGTTTATACAGACTAAGTAACGGTTTCATGGTATTTGCACTGGCAGAATCCCACAGAGTTGCTGCACAGTCTATTGAGGATTGATATAAGCTTGAAAGAACAGTTTCCTTGAATGGAAGTCAAGAAAGTGTTTGATTTTAGTCAACTGGTAGACTTTTTGGGACAAATATTTGCATAGATGAGATATGTGGTAGAACCAGCTGAGATTTTCATCGATTGTCACTCCTAGGACTTTGTGGTGAGAGGTTTGTTCAATTGCTTCCTTTTTATGTAAATTTTAAACAGTTTATGTGATAAATTTTGTCGCTTTTGTCTTGTGATGATAAGCATGCATTTTGTTTTTTGGGGATGTATAGACATGTGGTTTTGTTCTGTCCATTTGACAAGTACATCAGCACTTTTTTGTAATATGGTTGCAAGATAATCAATGTTGTTATGGCTCGTATGTATGGTTGTGTCATCAGCAAATAGTTCACATTTGGAATTGATATGTAGAGGAAGGTCATTTATGTATAATGAGAAGAGAATTGGTCCCAATATGGATCCCTGTGGTATTCCATAATGAATGGTTTTTAGTTTGGATGTTGATGTAGTTATTGAAACACACTGTTGCCTGTTTGTAAGATAGGAATCTAGTAGTCCTAGGGTTTTTGTAGAAATGTTATACAGGTTTAGCTTTTTAAGGAGAAGTTTGTGGTCAATTGTATCAAATGCTTTTTTGAAATCAACAAATAATATTCCACAAAATTTATTGTCATTAATGTTTGATAGCCAGTTGTCAACAAGACTGGTTAGTGCTGTATGGCACGAGTGCTTTTGTCTAAATCCAGACTGATTAGGATGGAGTAAATTATTGGTTTCTATATTATGGACTAAGTGTTTATTCGTATGTTTTTCCAGGGGTTTTGAAAGGATAGGTGTAATAGAGATTGGTCTACAGTTTGAAGGATCTGAAGTATCACCTGACTTGTAGATGGGGATCACTTTAGCACATTTGAAGGCGTTGGGGAAGTAGTTCTTATCAAGGCAAAGGTTGTATATATATGTTAGGGTGTCTGTGATAACTGGAGCTGATGATTTTAATATTTTGTGTTCTGGATTGTTTGAGGTGAGTCAGATAGTTATAGACCTCTGAAACAGACATGACTGGTAAGTGACGTTGTGAAGGTATATGCTTTTCTTGGCAGTATTGTTTTAATTTATTGAGGTCATTGGATTCTGAGTTATCATTGCTAATTACGATAGAAGAAACATTGATGAAGTGGTTGTTAAGTTTTTCAGCAGAGATGTCTTTGATTACATTTGATTTGGAAGATGATTGATTGTTTGTTATTTGATTTATTGCTTGCCATACAGTCTTTGAATTTTGTTTGGAAGATAATACGTCTTGAAAATATTTCTTTTTTTCACGCCGTTTTTGTGCGATTATGGCGTTTCTTAATTTTTTTGACTCCTCATAATATTTGTGTTCTTTTAAAAAAAATATCTTAGATAACATGCTTCCTCTAGTTCCTTTGTGAGCCAAGGCGGTTTGGGGACGTGTTTGATCCTAATGGTTTTTAGTGGGGCATGTTTGTTATAGATTTCAGTGAATGTCTTTAACCAGAACTCAATAGCTAAGCCTGGATCAGCAATGTTGAATGTTTCCGAGAGCGTGGAGTTACATAGTTCTAGGAGAAAATGTTGTTCATTAAACTTTTCAAAAGAACGATAGGTTATAGTTTTATGGCCAGGTTTGGGAATTTTTGTTCCTTTTTTTGACCAAGTGGCACAGACTGGGTAGTGGTCGCTGCAGTTATAGACAGGGACACATGTTTCTATGATGTTTTCAGGGTTTGATACATAGATATGGTCAATTAGTGTGCTTGAATTTGATGTGACTCTTGTGGGAGATTTAACTAATTGGTGAAGATTAAAGGAATTCGTAACTTGGGTCCATTGATTATGTACTTTAGTAAGGTCAATATTGAAGTCACCCAGTAAGATTAGTTCCTGACATTCAAGTAGGACTTCATTCATCATGGAGTCGAATTTGTCTATCCAATTTGTTCTTTCTGTTGGATTCCTGTAACAGAACCTATTACAACAGGCCGTGTACCTTTCACTGAAACTTCAATCCAGATAGATTCTATTGCATGACATTCTAGATCTGGGAGACGTTTGAATGTTACAGATTCACTAATATATACTAACACACCTGTTTCTTTTGGCTTATGTGGATCTTTTTGCCAGATTTTATAACCTGGTATGTGTATGTGAGAGAGAGAGGGGGGGGAGAGAGAGAGAGAGAGAGAGAGAGAGAGAGAGAGAGAGAGAGAGAGAGAGAGAGAGAGAGAGAGAGAGAGAGAGAGAGAGATCTGAAATTTGAAAGAATTTATTCATAACATGCCCTTGGCCCATGCATGAAGGGAGTTACTGATCAATACACTGAATAATGATAGGAATACACGGTGAAGTACAGTGGTGACAAACAAATGCAAACAAATGTACTGGGAAAAAATCTTGCATCTTATCTCTTATTTTAAAAGCTTTATGTCAATAACTATAAAGCCAAATTTCTAATGCTATTACGATTACTACATCCTCTGAGCAAACAGTGTAAATGCATTAAGCTGGATGGTATATTGTGCTGGGGTATATTTTTGTCATTAAAGGTGGCACAGCTTAAAGCAAAATGCGCTTCATCTTCTGTTGCTTCATTACATAGAGAACATGTATCAGATTCACTTTGCTTTCTGTATCTAAGTTTAGGAATTACTAAGCATTCTGTATCTAAGTTTAAGAACCTTTATATCTGACATAGCTAGTCTGAATTTATCCATTATTCTTTTAAAATGCATAATCATCAATTTCAAGCTTTGAATGCGGTTTCATATCATTTAAGCTTATAAATTGCTGATAAATTCTATATCATCACTAGTTTGAATGTAATCATTTCATCGCTGCCAATGACAATCAGTCTTTGTCTAAAAGCAGCAATACAATCCTACACCTTGATTTAACCAGACTTTTCCAAAGCCAAAAAGATAGATAGATAGATAGATAGATAGATAGATAGATAGAGAGATAGAAAGAGAAAGAAAGAAAGAAAGAAAGAGAGAGAGAGAGAGAGAGAGAGAGAGAGAGAGAGAGAGAGAGAGAGAGGAGAGAGAGAGAGAGAGAGAGAGAGAGAGAGAGAGAGGAGAGAGAGAGAGAGAGAGAGAGAGAGAGAGAGTTTTATTTAATTCAAGGTCTCTTCAAGGTCTCTTCAGCAATAGCGATAGTGGTGTGTGTGTGTGTGTGTGTGTGTGTGTGTGTGTGTGTGTGTGTGTGTGTGTGTGTGTTGTGTGTGTGTGTCTGTGTCTGTGTCTGTGTCTGTGTTTCTGTAACTGTGACTGTGTCTGTGTGCGTGTGTGTTTTTTTTTAATTCAGCGACTCTTTACTTATGTGAAATTGATGTCTGTTGTTGTTGTCTCTCATTTTGTATCTTTTTACTTCTATTGATATTAGGCCTAGACGAAGACGAAAAATGGAAAGGGGGGGGGGGGGGGAGGGGTTGTCTAATTCAAAAACATGTGTTAAAAAAAATCTACACCCCACAAAGAAACTTGGCAATGTAGTAGGAATAATGAAAACATAAGAACAAGTTACTAACGTTATGAAACTATAACAAATGTGATATGAGAATTTGCCAGAGACTTTTCACAATTTCAAATGCCAATTTTAAATTCTTGAATATGCTGGTGAGGAAGTTTTCCGAAAAAGATGGGATATGAAAGGTTTTACAATTTGGCAGTTTAAAAGTATACGAGTATGGGTGATATTCTTATGACACTGACATTTACCATTTTTGCTGAATGTGGTTATCAATGCTTTTAGTTTCGTTCTATAAAAGAAGGAAGGAAATCTGCTCGCCATGAAAACATCTACACAAGTCTTTGAATGGTTTGGTAGGGTGGTGTCCCCATAACCTGTGTGGTTGTAGGGGAGCAAGGCGTCAGAGACCTCAGCTTCTCTAGGTAGGGGCAGCATTTTGAGGGTGACAACCATGTTCTCTCCTTCGCTACTTTACCTTCCTTGCCCTAGAGAGGGCAGGTACCCATTGACAGCTGGGTAAACTGGGGGGGGGGGGGGGGCTGTGCCCATCCACTTGTTAACCACGCTCAATGCTGCTTAACCTTAGCTTGGGGAAACCGAGTGCTCTGACCACTGAGCTATCCCGTGGACTGTGAAATCATCTGTATTGATCGCAGTTCTATTCATCAAGGTGTTTTTTGTGTTGATACACTCAGCTGTATTGATGTCAGGAGTCAACTGCTGTATTCCATTATCTCGGCGGACGCTAGCTATAGCCGAGTGGTTAAGACCGTTGGACTTCAGTCCCATGTGTCCATGAAGTCGTAGGTTCGAATCTTGGCGGCATCTGGCGAATTAAGTAAAGGTGGGGACTTTACGATCTCTCAGGTCAACTTCAAGTGCAGACCTGCCAGTGCCTTAATATCTTTTGTGTAAATATACACACAAAAGATCAAATCCTGTAAGCTTTTGGTGGGTTACGGAAACACGAACCTACCCAGAGTACATCCTGAATTCGGAATGTGGCTACCTTTATGGTGGTAAAAACGGTCGCATACAAAACATCTCAGGATGGGAGATTTTCAGAGAGCTGTAGCAGAGGAACAGGGTAACAATCCGTTATTTCCCCGTTAATTTAATTTCTGTAAATTGTCCGCGCTGTGTTTTCCCATCATGCCTTGCAGCTGAACTATTGGGTGTGTGCAGCATTTTGGTTTTTACATTCGATCTGTGTATTATAGAGTTTTTTGCTCAAACTAGTTTTGGTCGAATCGAAGCTCAGCTTTCTATCAACTCCTGCCCTCCCCCCCCCCCCCCCCCCCCCTTTTTTTTTGTTTTTAAAGGTGTTGGACAGGTGTTTTGCCTCTGATGTCATTTCTGTACATAGCCAATCAAACCACTTTACACTCTTTCATTTCTGATTGCTTTGGAACACAAGTGTACCAGTTTTGGTGTGTGTGTGGGGGGGGGAGCGCAGGGGGTGTAAGTTACCTGTTTACAATGCCATTCCTTTATATCCTATCAAATGTCCAGTGATGAGGTTTTTTTCCATTTTGGTTCTCATCTGTTCATAAACTGTATTGGTTTTATTGTTTCTCATGTTTGAAATGCAGTTACTTTGTCTTCATTTCAAGGGGCGTTTATTTGTCATTTATCTATTGTTTATTTTCAAACGTTTTTTGTTTGCCATTTCTTTGAAGACTCGTTTTGGTCTAGTTTTCTTGCGTGTGGACATTTGTTTTGCTAGATTATTTTGTCGTTGTTGGGTCATTACATTGCAATTTTATTGGAATATTTTTTTTTTTTCCATATTATGAAAACATGCCTACGAGGTTCCTAAATACTACTGAATTTGATGTTTACTGTGTTTTATGTATACTCTATAACAAAAGCTTACAGTCATTTCTCTTTCGTCACTGGTCCTTGCTACATGTGTGTGTGTGTGTGTGTGTGTGTGTGTGTGTGTGTGTGTGTGTGTGTGTGTGTGTGTGTGTGTGTGTGTGTGTGTGTGTGTCTTTTGGTATGGAAACATATATAACTTGCCTACCGGATGTATATGTTTACACTCTTATGAAATTTAGTCGCAGTTGTCACAAACTTCCTATTGAGGTTGGACGTTTCCATAACATACCAGGGGAAGAAAGAGTATGTTCAAAATGCAACATGTCTGTAATAGGGGATGAATTTCATTTTATCATGGAATGTCCCCAATTTACACATTTACGGCAATATTTTATTCCTCAGCATTTTCGTCAACCCATGTCTAGTTATAATTTTTGCAGGCTGATGAAATGTAAATCTCGAAAAGTTCTTCTGCCTCTATCAAAATTCATGAGTTGCAGATATATTATGACACTCTGCCTGTGGTTTTTGTTCTGGTGACCAGGTAGTGAGATTTAGACACTGGAATGGGCACAGGGTGTTCACTCTGCAGAGGTATTTGCCCATGTGGCACTTGCTATTTAGATTTTTTGTGTATTTTTTAAAACCCATTTTTACGTGTGTGTGTGTTTTTTTTTTAAATCTGGGGATGACAAATTAAGCGGAATGGCTGGCGTCCTCACTACAGCCTGGTTTATTTGCCTCAAGGAATGAAGTAACTTAGGTATTGTGTCATTTGATGATGTTAACGTGAATGATATTATTTGATGTTGCACCACAGCAAAGTGCAGGGTCTCCGCCACACGCACAAACACAAAAAACCGCATGCATAAACACCAGCGAACGCACGCATGCACGCACACGTACACACCCCGTGCATAAGCTAAAGGCACATTTCCAAAAGATAAGACGAAAAACGCAGGATTCGGGCCCCTGCCACTCCAACTTTTGCACAGTTACAGAACCCACGGCACCAAGACCGTGCTCTACTCTATGCATACAATCTTTACAACCATTTTTGATATGTGTGGTGCTGGACTTACGGCGACACCACAGCCCCGAAGATGGCAACCCCGCTTGCACAGAGCCAAGTTTGTGGGAGAGAAACCTGATACAGTGTAGACATAAATCACCCCCAAAACACACATCAAATAATGATACTAATATCATACAATATGATGCACCACAGCATTGCAACATTCACACGCACCAACAAACGTACACACTTAACACCAGCGCTTGTACATACCCCCCCCCCCCCCCCCCCCCATATCCAACCCAACCATGAATAAACTAAAGGCGCATTAATTTTCGAAAACATATGACGCAACGCCCGATTCGGGCCCCTGCCACCCACACTTTTGCACAGTTACAGAGCTCACGGCACCAAGACAGTGCTTTACTCTACGCACACAAACTTTACAACCATTTCTGATGTATGTGGCGCTGGACTTGTGGCGATACCACAGCCCCGAAGATGGCAACCCGCTTCGCACATAGCCAAGTTTGTGGGAAAGAAAAACGGTACAGTGTAGTCAATAATGACCCCTACAACACATCAAATAAGAATATCAAACAATATGATGCACCAAATTAAAGTGCAGGGTCTCTGCCACACGCACAAACACAAAAAGACGCATGCATGAACACCAGCGAACGCACGCATGCGCACAAACGTACACATCCTCCATGCATAACAAAGGTGCATTTCCAAAAGATGTGACGAAAACGCAAGATTCGGACCCCTGCCACCTACACTTTTGCACAGTTATAGAACCCACGGCACCAAAACCGTCCTCTACTCTATGCATACAATCTTTACAACCATTTTTGATGTGTGTGGCTCTGGACTTATGGCGACACCACAGCCCCGAAGATGGCAACCCTGTTTGTACATAGCCAAGTTTGTGGGATAGAAACATGGTACAGTTGAGACATAAATCACCCCCCAAAAAGACATCAAATAAGAATGTCATACAGTATGATGCAACACAGCATTGCCACATTCACACGCACAAATAAACGTACACACTAACACCAGTGCTCGTGCATACCATCCCCCTCCCCACCAAACCATGAATAAGCTAAAGAGGCATTTTGGAAAACATATGACGTAACGCCTGTTTCGGGCCCCTGCCACCCACACTTTTGCACAGTTACAGAGCCCACGGCGCCAAGACCGTGCATTACTCTATGCATACAAACTTTGCAACCAATTCTGATGTGTGTGGCGCTGGACTTGTGGCGATACAGCAACCCAGAAGATGGCAACGCCGCTTGCACAGAGCCAAGTTTGTGGGAAAGAAACATGGTACAGTGTAGGCAATAATGACCTCTACAACACACATCAAAAAATATATATCATACAATAATTTTCATGCACCACAGCAAAGTGCAGGGTCTCCACCACACGAATAAACACAAAGAAACGCATGCATAAAATCAGCAAACGCAAGCTTACACGAACACGTACACCCCCCCAATGCATAAGCTAAAGGCACATTTCCAAAAGATGTGACGAAAACGCAGGATTCTGAACCCTGCCACCTGTACTTTGGCACAGTTAATTAGCTAAAGGGGCATTTCGGAAAACATATCATGCAACGCCCGATTTGGGACCCTGCCACCCGCACTTTGGCACAGTTACAGAGCCCACGGCACCAAGACCGTGCTTTACTCTATGCATACAAACTTTACAACACTTTCTGATATGTCTGGTGCTGGACTTGTGGCGACACCAAATACCCGAAGATGGCAACCCCGTTTGCACAGAGCCAAGTTTGGGGAAAAGAAACATGGTACAGCGTAGTCAATAATGACCCCTACTACAACACACATCAAATAATAACATCATACAATATCATGCACTACAGCAAAGTGCAGGGTCTCTGCCATACGCACAAACACAATAAAACGCATGCATAAACACCAGCAAAAGCACGTACGAACGCACACGTACACCCCCCAAAAAAAAAAAAAAAAAAAAAAAAGCTAAAGGCCCATTTCCAAAAGATGTGACGAAAACGTAGGATTCGGGCCCCTGCCACCTGCACTTTTCCAGTTACAGAACCCACGGCACCAAGACCGAGCTCTACTCTATGCGTGCAATCTTTACAACCATTTCGGATGTGTGTGTCGCTGGACATATGGCGACAACACAGCCCCGATGCTGGCAACCCTGCTTGTACTTTGCGCAGTTTGTCGGAAAGAAACATGGTACAGTGTAGATAATAATCACCACTACAACACACAACAAATAATAATATCATAAAATATGATGCACCACAGGTGTGTCAAATTCACAAGCACAAACAAACGTACACACTAACATCAATGCAAGTGCATACCCCCACCCCCCCACCCCCCGCACACACACACAACAAAACCATGAATAAGCTAAAGGCGCATTTCGAAAACATATGATGCAACGCCCGTTTGGGGCTATTGCCACCGGCACTTTTACACAGTTACAGAGCTCACGGCACCAAGACCGTGCTCTACGCTATACATACAAACTTTACAACCATTTTTGATGTGTGTGGCGCTGGACATATGGCGACAACACAGCCCCGAAGATGGCAACCCCGCTTGCACACAACAAAGTTTGTGGGAAAGAAACACGGTACAGTGTAAGAAATAATGACCCATAAAAACATTAAGTAATGATATCACATAATATGATACACCACAGCAATGTGCAGGGTGTCTGCCACACGATATTTTTATTTGATGATATTATATGATAATATTATTTGATGTGTGTTGTAGGGGTCATTATTGCCTACACTGTACCATGATTCTTTGCACCGAACTTGGCTCTGTGCAAACAGGGTTGCCATCTTCGGAACTGTGGTATCGCCACAACTCCAGCGCAACACTCATCAGAAATGGTTGTAGAGTTTGTATGCATAGCGTAGAGCAGTCTTGGTACCGTGGGCTCTGTAAGTGTGCAAAAGTGTGGATGGCAGGTGCCCGAAACGGGCGTTGCATCATATGTTTTCGAAATGGGCCTTTATCCTGTTCATGGTTTGATGCGCGCGTGCGTGCGTTTGCTGATGCTTATGCATGCGGTTTTTTGTGTTTGTGCGTGTGGCAGAGACCCTCCACTTTACTGT
>JASPKP010001038.1:5000-7500 GCA_030674155.1 Stramonita haemastoma | reverse complement strand
ACAGCACAAGCTTTCTTTTTGTTTTCAAATTCGAAGTGATTTAAGAATTAATCAATTATAAAAAGAAAACCTCAGGCACACTTCCTACACAAATATACAACATCCTACTTTTTTCTTCTAAATTTTCATTTGATCTCATAATTAAAAAAAAAACAAAGACAAAAATAAACCCCACAAAGCCATGTTTTATCAAAGACTATGCACAAAATCATTACAATATCAATCCCATTCTCTGCATAAGCTTACTTTTTGTTTTCATATTTTATGTGATTTACAACAAACAAAAAAAAAGAGAAAAAGAACAAATCATCTCCCGACTCACTCTTACACCAGTACATGGATGCTATATAATTCTTTGCTGTTTACACTTCATCACTTTTATTTAAAAAAAGATTTTTAAAAGACAAAACACTTATTCAATACAATACATAACATTAATGGAGTACCAATGTCAATCGCAGCACAAGCTTTCTTTTTGTGTTCATGTTTTGTGTGATTAAAAGACAATTAAAAATTTTTTTAAAAATCTTCTCCATACACACTTTCCACAACATTACACAAACTATTACATTTTTCTTGCCAGTCTACATCAATTTTGATCAATACTTTTTTTTGTCACACTTTACCCGCTACTATAGTTGAAAATCAGAAACCAGTAGTCTTTTCACATACACTTTTCTAAGATGTGTTGGTGTAAAATCTGCCATCCATCTTCCAGCAGAAGATTAATTCACAGATCTGCCACCAGCATCATCTAAAGTTATTTCACAGAATATTAATGCCAATCAGGGCACAAGCTTTCTTTTCGTTGTAAAAAAAGTTATTGATTTGAATTAAAGAATTAAAAAAGAAATCCCCTCCAGGTGCACTTTCTACACCATTATACAACATGCTATATTTTACTTTTCATTTCACAGTTGACATTATTTGGGGAAAAAAGCCACAGGCAAGATATTCACTACTATACATACAATGATATATCATTACTCTTTCATGTATATCTTTCGCAAGATGTGTTGGTGTAAAATCTGCCATCAATCTTTAAGCAGAAGAGCAATACACAGATCTGCCACAAACATCATCTAAAGTCCTTTCACAGAATATGAAAGCAAATTACAGCACCAGATTAAAAATAAAAATCTTCACAGTTGATGTGATTTTTTAGGAAAGTTAAAAAACATGTTTTTTAAATCAAAAAACCATCTCCTTACACTTTTCACATCATACACAATTTTTTCCAACATTATAAAAACTATATTACATTTATCTTGCTAATTTACATTAATTTTTACCTCTTCACTAAAATACCAAAAAGCAAAAAAAAAAAAAACCAGTGACACTTGACCCACTGCTATACCTGAAATCGTGTGCCATCAGTTCTTTACATTCTATTTTCCTAAGTTGTGTTGGTGTAAAATCTGCCATCAATCTTTAGCCAAAGATCAATACACAGATCTGCCGCCAACATCATCTACAGTCATTTTACAGAATATCAATGCCAATCAAGCACAGCATTTTTGTTTACACAATAAGAAATTATTAATTTGGATAGAAAAAAAGAAAACAAAACCCCTCCCCTCACTTTCTACACCATAATACAACATACTACATTTTTTTGTGTCAGTTCCCATTTGAGATTATTTCAAAACCAAAAAAAACACAGGCACATTATTCACAACTATATTTTAAAATCGTATACCAGTATTCTTTCAATATACATTTTTCTAAGGTGTGTTGGTGTAAAATCTGCCATTCATCTTCCAGCAGAAAATCAATTCACAGATCTGCCACCAACGTCACCTAAAGTCATTTCATAGAATATCAATGCCAATCACAGCAAAAGCTTTCTTTTCCTTCTCACATTTGATGTAATTAAAAAATGAAAAAACCTCTTTGGGCACAAGTTCAACACTACTACACAACACGCTACCTTCTTTTGGGAAATTCATATTTAATCTCATAATTTAAAACACACACAACACACACACACCTACACCCCCCTCCACACACCTAACCCCCCTCCACAATAACACACACACACACACACACACGCACACGCAACAAACACAACACACAACACACAAACACACAACACACACCACACAACAACAACACCACACACACACACACACACACACACACACACACACACACACACACACACACCACGCATTTACACACACTCACACACACTCACACACACTCACACACACTCACACACACTCACTACCACCACCACCACCACCCACCCACCCACCTACCCACACATACACACACATTTTTTTTTCTGAACTGCTTTACTTAAAATCATGTATCAATATTCTCTTACATATATTTTTTGTAAGATGTGTTGGTGTAAAATCTGCCATCAATCTTCAGCAGCAGGCCAATACACAGATCTGCCACCAACATCATCTAAAGTCATTTTACAGAATATCAATGCCAATCACAGCACAAAGTTTCTTTTTCTTTTGACATTTGATGTGATTTTTAAGAAAAA
>JASPKP010000104.1:67500-86400 GCA_030674155.1 Stramonita haemastoma | reverse complement strand
GAACACTTTTTTGGTGTCATGGTTCTTTTATTTGCTCTGAATGCGTGTTGCATGCAAGCCTTGTTCACTATTGCCAGAGGGGCAAGAAAAAAAATCACTGTTGCCAGGGAAAATTTTGATACTAGTCTATGGCAAATTTCATGGTCAATACATTGTGGATGCTTTTTGAAGTTGGTCTTACCATTAAAAAAAATCTACTGAAGGGAAATACATTAACATGTATTATAGATGCCCCTCCCACAGTCGAAACCAATTTTTAGTGAAAAAATATTTTCATCTATACATTTCCTAGTACTATAGCTCTTGAAAATTGAGTTTAATTCTATTTCCAGTCTCAGCATATTTATCAGCGTGAAATTTGGTCTTCTCTCCCAGGAGGGAGAGAGTGCGTTGCCACAAAAAGCAGTGCCATTCATTAAAAAATAAAAGGTCCTGCTTTTAAGTGTATTTGTTTCCCATTAGAATGCCTTTTTCTACAGAATTTTGATAGAGAACACTTTCTTGGTGTCATTGGTTCTTTTACTTGCTCTGAATGCGTGTTGCATGCAAGACCTTGTTCACTATTTGATCCGAAAGACGTGCACACAGATCACCACTCACAGTCTAGTGGATGGGGTAATTTTCGGGCAAAAACGGGGATAAAACGCAAGAACATTGATCCCCCTAATTACCAGTAATGGACAACAATGACATCATTGATAAAAGCAATAATATAAGATTCAAATCCTCCAGTCTTTAACACATGAATAATGACACGCAACTTATTGTATTAAAATATCGATTATTTATTTATTTACTTATTGTCCATATTTTTCTCTCAAGAAAAGGCCAAGCACAACTCATAAATGTAGAGTCAAGCAATCTAAACTGCGTTGACAACAAATGTTTAATATCAGCAAGTGTGGATAGACTTTAAAATGACTACAACAACAACACGTTAAAACTCGTTCCGCCTTTGGGAAGATTGGCCGTTCTGTGCCGTAGGAACGATGATGATTTTTTAGAACGCACGCCCATAGGTGTTGTGTTTAGACATCATTCTTGAACTCGGAATGCGGCTACCTTAACGGTGGGTAAAAACGGTCGCTTACACAAAATCTCAACTTCAGTGAACCTTGGAGCACTAGCCGGAGAAGGAAAACAATGATAGATGTTAAAATTCACAAACATTTAGACAACAGGTAAATAAACATTATTCCATTTATCCTTATTGTCAGTTCTGTTGTGAAAAACATCAAAACTGCCCTGCAAAAACTTTCAGCAAGAATTTTATTTATTTATTTATTTTTTTATGTTATTTATTTATTTATTTATTTATTTATGTCACAGCTGATTTCTCTGCTAAAAGTCGGGAGGTAAAAGTCGGGCTGCTCTCCCCGAGGACACCTGTGTGCATGCTGTTTTTTTTTTTTTTTATTTTGTCATCCGCTCCTACCGGCACACGATGGCCTGCTCTTCCGAAAGGCGGAACGTGGTTTTAACGTGTGCGCAAGATGTTCTGCGTGCGTTCACACACGGGGCCTCGGTTTTTAGTCTCATCCGAATGACCTTGACATTCAGTTCGATGCATGAACATGTCTTAAAACACAAGATGTCTATTTGCACCTGTGGGTTAAGGATGCCTGCCTACCATTAAATATAAAGATCGTGTATCAAAAAATATCTTTTTTTCCATTTCCCAATTCTACAGCTCTCTATTTGACAATATTGACAAACCGGCTGTAAGAAGGAGGAGAGCATCTGAATATCTTTCCCATTATAATAGGAGTAAGGGTTTACGCTTTCTCTAGGGAAAGGGGGTGAGGGGGTAGGAGTTAAGATCTTAAACTCACACTAAAAACTTTCCCTTATATCCTGCTTTAACTTTATGACCAAAAACTATTTTAACTAGAAAGTCTGGCTGTGTGGTGTGTGCGTGTGTGCGTGTGTGTGTGTGTTTGAAGGATGCCTATTGGTGACAGTACCAAACCATTTTGGTTCATGACAACTGTGCCTCCAATTTGCAACACCACAGAATAGGCCTGGTGGGTTTATGACACAACTAGACCACATCAGACTCTTAGTTAAGTGAATATTTGTGAAGACACCAGATCACTCCTTGCCTTCAAGAGCAACATTTCTCGGCAGCAGTTGTCAAGACATCTACAAAAGCAGGTTTTCCCCCCAAGTTCTAACACAAATATCAATCGATACTACGGCCTTGTTACTAAGTAGCTACTTCTAACTAAAAAGTTACTTACCAGTACTGCTCTCCTTCATAGTCTTTATAAAAAAAAAGACAAAAGCCCAAACGTGATGTTGATGTTCAAATTCCCACACATCTTGTTTTCCCTGCTGGTCAAGTGGTCCACACTGCATGCAGATGTCAGGCGGTTTGAAATGGCAAAGAAAAAAAAGAAAAAAGAAAAATCACATCAACTCACCTGACCTACCTCCACAGAGACATGATTTGCACGTGTAGTGTTGTGTCCCTAAAATGTGTTTACTGTCCCTAACTGAAGTCAGACCTTCAAGTGCAAAACAACCCCAACCTGGTCTAAATGAAACTGGAAATTATTTCTAAAATCCCCAGCACACCGCTTTCTGTCAATACGCTTGAAAACCGACTCAAAATGAAAGCCATAAAATTTATACTATCTAGATAAAAGATCAAACTCAAAACAGTGCAAGACTTCCTGACTTTCCGAGTAAACTCTGTTGTTCTATTGACATGCACGCTCTAAGGAGAATGTCAGATTCAGATTCCTTTGTTTAGCAATTTGCAGCCTGTGTACTGACAACCCATCTATGGTAAAGAGAAGGATAAGTTTATTAAGTTTCCACATGAAGTTTTAGAACCAGGGACAAGTTCTTACCTCTCTTGAGCATGTTTACTTTACGACTTTCACACTTTACGACACAACACACCACAGTTGCGTTCAGATTCAAGGTTTTGTTCAGCTGGTCACAAACCTTTTACCCTTTGGGTTTTTCTTTGGGAAGTGATTTGTAGGCTGCTTTCAGAAATATATGTGTGCATGTGGCAACGGCCCTGCACTGTTCTGTAGTGCATCATATTGCATATTATTATCATTAATATTATATGTAATACTATTTATTGCTGTGTACACTGTGTCAGCTTTCATTCTGACAGATTTGCTATATTCAAGGCAGGCTGCCCTCTTCGGGGCTGTGGTGTCGCCACAAGAACAGCGCCATGCAGATCAAAGATGATAGTAAAGTGTGTATGAATACTGTAGAGCACTCTCATGATGCCGTGGGCTCTGTTACTGCGGGCTCTGTTACTGCGCAAAAGTTGGGGTAGAACGAGACTCAAACAGGCCTTTTCGTCACATCTCTATATGCGCCTTATTCTTGGGTTGTGTATGCGAGTGTGCATAAGTGCGCGCATAAGTGCGCGCGCTAGTTTTGTGCGGGTTTTTTGTGTTTGTGCGTGTGGTGACGGTACTGCACTGTGCTGTGGTGCATCACATAGTACATTATCATTAATATTATGTGTAACAGTATGTATTCTTGCGTACACTGTACCATTTTCGTCCCACAGACTTCGTATATTGAGCTAGGCTGCCTCCTTTGGGGCTGTGGTCTCGCCACAAGACCAGTGCCATGCATATGAAAGATGTTTAAAAAGTCCTTCGGATGAGACTATGAACCGAGGCCCCGTGTGCGAACGCACGCAGAACATATTGCGCACACGTTAAATCCTGTTCCGCTTTCGTAAGAGTAGGCCATTGTGTGCCGGTGGGAACAGATGACATTTACAAAATTGCAGACACACGGGGACTGGATGGCAAAAAGCCATGAGTGCTTATTCCATTATCCTCGATATAAAAGAATATAATAAAAAATAAGATAAAATGCTAGGAAAGTGTGTATGCATACAGTACAGCACTCTCTTGTCATATCTCGAAATACGCTTTATTCTTGAGGGAGTAGGGGGTGGGGTATGTACGCCCATGCTTGCATGGGATGTGTTTGCGTATTTTATTGCGTGTGCGTGTGGCGGTGGCCCTGCACTTAGCCCTGGTGCATCATAATCATTGTATATTAAACCCATCAATGATATTCTATGTACTACTAATGTATCATTGCGTACACTGCACCAGCTTTCGTTCGAACACATTTGGGGTGCTCCACCACGAAATGAGTCGCTTAGCACATTACTTAATTTTGAACTAGGAGCCTTTAAAGGCAGTGGGGGTCAAGTTGTCAATTTGTGATTTTGATTTATTATTAAACTAGATATGTTTATTTATCTATAATGAAATATCAAGGTATCATTCTTATTCCTTTTGCTTTTAAATGTGTTTTGAAAATACCAAAGTACTCATTCTGACAACCTGTTACTAAAATAAACTTGCCCGTTTCTCATTTTGTCACATCTTGCAGTCTATCATTTCAATTTCTAATAATGTAGCACAGAATTGTCCGATTCACAATCTGTTTTTTGTATTTGATAGCCCTTTATTGCACATTAATAACATGTCCATATCTAAAAATTGCCCTCATGTGCACTCCGTCTCATTATGTGGTGGAGCGTCACATTTGCTATATTAAAGCCGGACTGCCCTCTTCTGGGCTGTGGTGTCACCACATGACCGGTGCCACCCACATCAAAGATGTAGTAAAGTGTGTATGCGTGCAGTAAAGCACTCTTTTGGTGCCGTCAGCTCTGTTATTATGGAAAAGTCGGGGTAGGACGGAATTCAAACTGGCCCTTCCTCACATCTTCTCGAAATACGCCATATTCTTGGTATGCATAAAATTTAACAATTTTACGATCCGGGTTCGATTCCAGTTCAAGGGGATTTTTCACCTGGAGTTAACATCAGTGCTGACTCCACTCTCCCCAGAAGTCCTTTGGATGAAACTATAAACCGAGGCCCAGTGTGCGAATGCACGCACAACATCTTGCGTACATGTTAAATCCTGTTCCGCTTTTCGTAAGTGTAGGCCATTGTGTGCCGGTGAGAACAGATGACAAAATTTACAAAACTGCATACACACGGGGACTGGATGGCAAAAAGCACACGAGTGCTTATTCCATTATCCTCGGTATAAAAGAGTAAATGAATATAAAAGAAAAGATAAAAAAAGAATGATGATTATGTAGGGCTCCGTCTCCCTTGTTGCTCTGGTTGGAAGATCTATAGTCTAAGGGAAGCAAGAACGGGATATTAGTTTAACTGTATTATTGTCTCCCTTTTAATCGAGTTCTGATTTTTGCCAACATTAATTTCAGTTTGTCTGTGCGACATATCACTGTGTACTCACAAAATCCTCATTCAGAACAAAAGTATTTGCAATTGTTTCGGCCACAAAAATGTCTTCTTTACCTATCTTAACACACACACACACACACACACACACACACACACACACACACACACACACACACACACACACACACACACACACACACACACACACACACGCCCGCGCGCGGGCGCGCGCGCGACAACCATATACAAAGTTCATTAAAAAAAACAACAACCCGGAATACATAAGAAAACACACCTGTATGTTGGATGTGTTTTGCATGTTTTCCTAATTAGAATTATTTTGATTGTGTCCATTTATATTTTTTTTCTTTCTTGGATATTCTTTCTGTCTGTCTGTCTGTCTGTCTGTCCATGTATCTATCGGTCTGTCTTTCTTTCTCTCGTATCACCAGTTATTTGAGAAAGGTAGTGGACAGATGTACGACTCTCAGACTAACAGACACACTGATAGACAGGGAAGCGAGCATACACGTACACGAACCACACAACAAAAGGTGTGCTGAGGACCCAGTTTCAAAGATTATAAAATAATTATAACTATGCTAGCCGACATACAGCTTTTAAAACACAGTTTTATCATGATATTGTTTTGGTTTGTCTATATGAATATGGCATGTAAGACTTTTGTGTTATAGGTCTAACTTGATATTCATCCTTCTTTTTTCATGTTGTTCATATTTTTCTTTTGTCTGACCATGGCACTGTCTCAGTTTGGTGGTGGTAGTGGTGGTGGAGGGGTGGGGGTGACCGGAGTGTTTTCTCTTTTATTTGTATTTCAACCAGTTTTTTCTTAAGAATAGAAATGCATGCCAAGAATTTGGTATTGAAAAAGGCCTGGTTTTAGTGTGGATCGATCTATCTATCTATCTATCTATCTATCTATCTATCTATCTATCTATCCATCCATCCATCCATCCATCCATCCATCCATCCATCCATCCATCCATCTATCTATCTATCTATCTATCTATCTATCTATCTATCTATCTATCTATCTATCTATCTATCTATCTATCTATCTATCTTTCTGTCTGTCTGTCCGTTTATGTATGTATGTAAGTATGTATGTATGTATGTATGTATGTATGTATGTATGTATGTATGTATGTATGTATGTATGTATGTATGTATGTATGTATGTATGTATCTATGCATGTATGTATCTATGCATGTATGTATGTATATATATGAAAGCATACATGCACGCACACAAACAAACACACTGACAAGCATCTGCACACACGCGCGTGCGCGCACGCAAACCCACCCCCGGCCAAAAATGTGCGGTTTTTGGCAAAGACGAGACCCAAAGAGTCGTTTTCAGGCCCGTCCTACCCCAACTTGTGCACGGTTACTGACCCCAAGGCACCAAGACAATATGGCACTGTATGCATACACCCTCTCCTGCCATTTCCAGGTGTGTGGCGCTGGACTCATGGCGATTCCGCGGCCCTCAAGAGCTGAGAAAGCTAGTTTCTTGCAAGGAAATCTGCTACGGAGTACACAACAAAAACCAAGCAGGGCGCACAATAATAATACCGATATACAGCAATATCATGCACCACAGCCAAGTGCAGTGTCCCCTCCACATTCGCGCACACAAACACACTGACAAGCACCTGCACACGCGCGCGTGCGCGCACACATACCCAACCCCAGGCCAAAAAGGTGCGGTTTGGGGCAAAGACGGGACCCAAAGAGTCGTTTTCAAGCCCGCCCTATCCCAACATTTGCACGGTTACAGACCCCAAGGCACCAAGACAATATGGCACTGTATGCATACACCCTCTCCTGCCATTTTCCATGTGTGTGGCGTCGGACTCGTGGCGACTCCGCGGCCCTCAAGAGCTGAGAAAGCTAGTTTCTTGCAAGGAAATCTACTATGGAGTACGCAACAAAGACCAAGCCGGGTGCACAATAATAATGAAAATACACAGCAATATCATGCACTGTAGCCATGTGCAGGGTCCACTCCGTATGCGTGCACACAAACAAACACACTGACAAACACCTGCGCTCGCACGCGTGCGCGAACGCATACCCACCCCTCGGCCAAAAAGGTGCGGTTTTGGGCAAAGACGAGACCCAAAGAGTCGTTTTCAGGCCCGTCCTACCCCAACTTTTGCACGGTTACAGATCCCAAGGCACCAAGACAATATGGCACTGTAAGCATACACCCTCTCCTACCATTTTCTATGTGTGTGGCGCCGGAACTCGTGGCGAATCCGCGGCCCTCAAGAGCTGAGAAATCTAGTTTCTTGCAAGGAAATCTGCTACTGTGTACGCAACAAAAACCAAGCAGGGCGCACGATAATAATGACAATACACAGCAATATCATGCACCATAGCCAAGTGCAGGGTCCCCTCCACATGCGCGCACACATCTATGCGTACACTGTACCACGCTTCCTCCCGACAAACTTGGCCTCGTCATAGCGGCGTTGCCATCTTCGGGGCAGCGGTGTCGCCACAATTCCGGCGCCACATACGTCGAAAATGTTTGTAAAGGTTGTATGCATAGCGTAGGACACGGTCTTGGTGCCGAGGGCTCTGTAAAAGTGCGGGTGGCGGGGGCCCGAAACCGGCGTTTCGTTACATGTTTTGCGCCTTCTTCAGCTTATGCATACAGGGGTGTACATGCGTGCGCACGTGCGCTCGCTCGCTGGTGTTTGTCAGTGCGTTTGTTTGTGTGCGAACCTGTGGCGGAGACCCTGCAGTTTGCTGTGATGCATCGCATTGTATGAAAATATTATTTGATGTGTTTTCTCGGGGTCATCTATGCGCACACTGTACCACGCTTCCTCCAGACAAACTTGGCCCCGTGAGAGCGAGGTTGCCATCTTCGGGGCAGCGGTGTCGCCACAATTTCGGCGCCACACACACAAAAAATGGTTGTAAAGGTTGTATGCATAGCGTAGGGTACGGTCTTGGTGCCTCGAGCTCTGTAACTGTGCTAAAGTGCGGGTGGCAGGGGCCCGAAACCGGCGTTTCGTCACATCTTTTGCGCCTTCTTCAGCTTATGCATAGGGGGGCCGGGGGGGGGGGGGGTAAGTGTGCGCGCGTGCGCGCGATCGCTGGTGGGAGAGAGTATCTGCATACAGTGCAATATTGTATTGGTGCCGTGGGGTCTTTTACCGTGCAAAAGTGGGGGTTGGACGGGGCTGAAAACGGCTCTTTGGCTGGCATCTGAGCTCAAAACGGCACCTTTTTCGGTGGGGGAGGGTTTGCATGCGTGCATGCGCGCGCAGGCTGAAGTTTGTCATTGTGTTTTTTGTTTTCGCACATGTTGCGGGGACCCTACACTTTGCCCTGGATCATCATATTGCTGTTTCTTAGTTCTTGGAGGCTCTCGTGTCGCCATAAATCCAGCGCCACACCTATCCGAGATGGTGAGAAAGAGTGTCTGCATACAGTACGATATTGTATTGGTGCCTTGGGGTCATCTACCGTGCAAAAGGGGGGGTTGAACGGGGCTGAAAACGGCTCTTTGGCTGGAATCTGTGCTCAAAACGGCACCTTTTTGGGCAGGGGGTGGGTATACATCCACGCACGCGCGCGCGCTGGTGTTTGTCAGTGTGTTCGTTTGTGTGCATGCATGTGGCGGGGAGTTTCCACTTTGCCCTGGTGCATCATATTGCTGGATATTGTCCTTATTCTTGTGCACAATGCTTGTTTTTTGTCGCATTCACTTAACAGCTTTCCTTCGGCCAAACGCGCTTTCTTAGCTCTTGGGGCTCTCGTGTCGCCACAAATCCGGCGACACACGTATCCAAGATGGTGGGACAGAGTTTATGCATACAGTATGATATTGTCTGGGTGCCGTGGAGTCTTTTACCGTGCAAAAGTGGAGATTGAACGTGGCTGAAAACGGCTCTTTGGCTGGCATCTGTGCTCAAAACGGCAACTTTTTCAGGCATGGGGTGGGTATGCATGCGGGAGAGCGTGCGCGCGCTGGTGTTTGTCAGTGTGTTCCTTTGTGTGCGCGCATGTGGCGGGGACCCTCCACTTCGCCCTAGTGCATCATATAGCTGTATAATGTCATTATTCCTGTGAGAAATACTATCTTTTTTGTCGCGTACACTTTCCAGCTTTCCTTGCGCCAAACGCGCTTTCCTAGCTCTTGGGGGCTTTCGTGTCGCCACAAATCCGGCGCCACACCTATCCAAGATGGCGGGAGAGAGTGTCTGCATACAGTACGATATTGTCTAGGTGCCTTGGGGTCTTTTACCGTGCAAAAGTCGGGGTTGGACGGGGCTGAAAACGTCTCTTTGGCCGGCATCTGTGCTCAAAAAGGCACCTTTTTCGGGGGGGGGGGGGGGGGGGGGGGGGTATGCATGCGCGCACGCGCGCGCGCGCTGGTGTTTGTCAGTGTGTTCGTTTGTGTGTGTGCATGTAGTGGGGACCGCCCACTTTGCCCTGGTGCATCATATTGCTGTATACTGTCCTTATTCTTGTGAGAAATGCTTGTTTTTTGTTGCGTACACTTACCAGCTTTCCTTCCGCCAAACGCACTTTCTTAGCTCTTGGGGGCTCTGCACACATTTAAA
Source organism: Stramonita haemastoma (assembly GCA_030674155.1). Classification (NCBI taxonomy): domain Eukaryota; kingdom Metazoa; phylum Mollusca; class Gastropoda; order Neogastropoda; family Muricidae; genus Stramonita; species Stramonita haemastoma. Next base: position 76,571 of record JASPKP010000104.1, on the reverse strand, counting down.
GTTTTTAAAAAAAAACATATAGTTTCCAACAAACAGCTTATAATTATTAGTTACAATGTCATCAATACCATTATTTAAAAATAAAAATATAAAGAATCCACGAAAGCCTCTGTGTGTGTGTTGAATGAATGAATGAATGAACATTTTTATTAAGGGAAAAGATTAAGCACAATGGTGGCTTTTTTCATCCAACCCTCTTAAAAAAAGGAAGAAAAAAATTTAATCAATCAACCAATCAATCCAATCGCGTAATTCAAGTATAAAGCTATGAAAATCAAAATTTGATGAATAAATCAACCAATCGTATGATTTGAGCATAAAGCTATAACATTTTTTAAAAAAAATTAAAAAAACAACAAAAAAAAACAACAACTAGTGAATCATTCAACTGACCGTTCTATTAAACATAAAACTATGAAGGTCAAAAACAAGTGAATCAGTCTGCCAGTCATTCAATTAAATATAAAGCTATTAAATGTCAGGGAATTTCGGGGAAACTACAACATGTGAAACATACATAAACCAACAGAATAGAGACTGTTGCATAGACAGGACAGACACGAGAGAGAGAGAGAAAGTGCGAAATGAGAGAGAGAGAGAGAGAGGAGAGAGAGAGAGAGAGAGAGAGAGAGAGGAGAGAGAGAGAGAGAGAGAGAGAGAGAGAGAGAGAGGAGAGAGAGAGAGAGAGAGAGTGGGTACACTTACCCGCTTTCCTTCCCACAAACTAGCTCTCTTAGCTCTTGGGGGCCCTCTTGTCGCCATAAAATCCGGCGCCACACCTATCCAAGATGGTGGGAGAGAGTGTATGCATACAGTACGATACTGTCCTGGTGCCGTGGGGTCTTTTACCGTGCCCAAGTCGGGGTCCGATGGGGCTGAAAACGGCTCTTTGGCTGGCATGTGTGCTCAAAACGGCACCTTTTTCGGGCGGGGGGTGGGTATGCTTTCGCGAACGTGCGCGCGCGCTAGTGTTTGTCAGTGTGTTTGTTTGTGTACACGCATGTGGTGGACACCCTGCACTTTGCTGTGCTGCATCATATTGCTGTATACTGTCATTATTCTTGTGCCCAATGCTTGTTTTTTGTCGCTTACACTTACCCGCTTTCCTTCCCACAAACTAGCTCTCTTAGCTCTTGGGAGTCGTCGTGTCGCCACAAATCCGGCGCCACACCTATCCAAGATGGTGGGAGAGAGTGTATACATACAGTACGATACTGTCTTAGTGCCGTGGGGTCTTTTACCGTGCCGAAGTCGGGGTCCAACGGGGCTGAAAACGGCTCTTTGGCTGGCATCTGTCCTTAAAACGGTACCTTTTTCGGGCATGGGGTGGGTATGCTTTCGCGCACGTGCACGCGCGCTGGTGTTTGTCAGTGTGTTTGTTTGTGTGCGAGCATGTGGTGGACACCCTGCAGTTTGCTGTGCTGCATCATATTGCTGTATACTGTCATTATTCTTGTGCCCGATGCTTGTTTTTTGTCGCTTACACTTACCCGCTTTCCTTCCCACAAACTAGCTCTCTTAGCTCTTTGGGGCTCTCGTGTCGCCACAAATCCGGCGCCACACCTATCCAAGATGGTGGGAGAGAGCGTATGCATACAGTACGATACTGTCTTGGTTCCGTGGGGTCTTTTACCGTGCCGAAGTCGGGGTCCGACACGGCTGAAAACGGCTGCATCATATTGCTATATACTGTCATTATTCTTACCAGACACACAAACCAAGAGGCTGATTTTTTTTCTATTCTGGAAGACTGTAAATATTCTATAAAAAACGATCTCAAACATCACATTGACTTTAGGGTGAAAACAGTTCTTTCTGCTATTGATGATCTGCAGACAAGTGTGGCGAAATGTGATGCAGCAATCAACAGCCTCACCAAGGAAAACCACTCGCTAAAAACATGTTTAGGGACAGTGCACTCTGAGTTAAGGCACCTAAAGCAAAAACCACCCCCAAATAAAAGTGTATGCACCCAGTGTGACCTGCCAGCCACACCTATAACTGACAAAGTTGTCTGTGGTATGGTTACTGAGGAAAGGTCATCTGATGATCCTTTGCCAACTCTGTCAGCTGTTCCCACAGCAGTACAGGATAACTCTGTTGATCACTCTGTGAACAACATTGGGGAGGAGTCTGCACAAGATAACTCCCCACCTCAGAATCCAAGCACAGAGGTCGAAGTTGCTACTATCCCTGTTGAAAACCGATATGGGTTACTATCATCTTTCGACCAAGATCAGGAGCCTGTTACTCAAACTCCTAGCTCTTCAAGTGCTGAGTCTGTTGCCTCAAAAGCCAGGAAACAGATCAGTCTTGAACCCAAGCAACTGGCCTCAGACAAGATAGTTAACCCTGAACAAGTGTTGAGGAATGTAAATATTCCTGCTGACACTTCCTCCATTATCATAGGTGACTCTGTCATTAAGTATGTTAATCCTAGACGATTGGATACACCAACTAACCCACTGTTCAAAGTCTGCATCAAAGGCTTAACTGTCTCCAATCTTATTGAGTGGTTCAGAGATATGGCACCACAGGTCCAAGTCAGCACTGTCATTGTGCATGTGGGAGTGAATGACTGCTCTAGTGGTCCCGTTCCAACCCAGACTTGGAGGAAAGCCATCTCGTTATATAAGAACTGTTTTCCCAGAGCCTCTATCACCTTCAGCTCCGTACTTCCAGCTCGTGGAAGGCACCAACTGAACAATTCTATTGCTCCATCTAACAGAAACCTACACGAAGCTTGTAACAGAATGCATATTCATATTCTTGATCACTTCAGTACCTTCATTACCCCAAATGGTGCCCCACGTCAGGCTCTCTACTATGATGTCATTCATCCTAGCATTAAAGGAACAGCTCATCTCGCAGTCAGTTTTAAACAGTTTCTTCCCCAGCCACATGCACGAACCTTTGCACCCAGTAAAAATGAGAACTCTCCTGGAGAGCAAGCTGGTGTGCCCTGTAGTCATCATGTGGTTTCCAATACTAGAGATGTAAAGCAATCATCTCGACATTGGCTTTGGGATGAACCCAGAATGTCAGGTGCATCCAGGAACCTAACTGTTCCACCTATGTTATCTGCACGCGATTTCCCCCTCTGCCCTCCCGGAACAGCCCTTCTCTGGTTGGGGACAGGAAGGATCCCTGTATTCAGGATTCGTCCTCTGTGTCAAGACCACGAAATTGGTCAGAAGAACGTACAGGGGACACACCTGCATGTGTTGAAAGCTGCAGAACACAGATTGACAGGGACATGCACCTTCCTTACGCACACTCTGCTGTCCCCCCCACAATTACCCTCTCTTCCATCTTATCCTAATTACATGGCACCTAATACCTCCTACCCCAGACCCCCACTGCCTTACTTTTATCCCCCTTACAGTTTCTCTGTTAGAGACTTTATTCCTAAACAGGCAAATCTTCCATTTCACCCATTAGCCCCAGGTTTCTACCCTCATGGTAGTGCCGAAACTCGCAACTGGCTTCCAGCCAATCCTGCGGGCCAATATGCTCAGCAGCTAGTTAACTTAGCATCCCAAATGATAGCATAGCAAGAGAATGGACTTTATGTAAATGTATGCATAGCCTGTGTGTTTGTTTCTGCAACATGTATATGCAGTAGTGCTTTGCATTTTGATAATAAAGATTAAACTATTAATTTAGACATGCTGATAATTAACATTAAAAATTGTGATTTTTTTCTGATTCAAAGGGCTTCTGTAGTGTTTCTCACTTGGTACTTTGTTGTTTTGTTATATGTCAGCATTGTAGCGGTCAAGAAGTAAATGATATGGGCCAAGCTGGTACTCGGACAAGGTACTTTATCAATTGGGTTTGAAAATCATAAGGTCAGGAAAGAGTAATCTCTCTTGGCAGAGTAAGTGGATGTTTCGATGTTAGTTTTGGACTGGCTTGGGTCTGTGGCTTGATTTGTATTCACTTTGACGTTGTGCTTGCTTTCGTTTTCTTTGCTTATCCAAATTTGCATTGTATTCATATTTTTCATTCTCAAATATTGAAATTTTGTTCTTTATTGTTGTGCTTGTTGGTTGAGAGAGGCATATTTTATATAAATTTAGAGTCTCCATTTGCAACTTTGTACTGACAATTTCTTAAATTGTGCAAGTTCAGAATAAGATTGTTATAGTGAATATATTTTTCCCTATTTTGACTAACTGTGTACAATATGGCAAAACTGCCCAACACCAATGGTTGGCTAACTAAATACGGGTTCAAAGTAGGATTTTTGAATATCTGTCATCTACTTAATAAAGTCTCAAATTTGCCTTCCATTTTGTCAAATGTAAATAATTCCTGTCATGTTTTTGGCTTTTCTGAATCTTGATTGTTAGATATCGTGGCAGATGACATAGTATCAGTTCCATGCTATAACTCTATCAGACGAGATGCCCAAACCAAATTAGAAACAGGATTTGTAGTCTATATACATCAGTCTGTAAATTACAAGCAGATAACTTTATTCGGTAATTATGGCATTGAATGTATATGGTTAGAAATACGCCTGAAAGGAGCCAAACCTATGTTAGTTGGATTTTTGTATCGAAACCCAGATGAACGTGTTTGTTGGTTTGATAATTTTGAACATATAATGGATGATGTTTGTAACTATTCAACAGAGATAATTTTACTTGGTGATTTCAATACTGATTTACTTAAGCCTAATGTCAAGTGGAAAAAAAATCTTTGAAGTATATAATTTGTCACAATTGGTAAATACTCCTACAAGGAAAACTTTACGTTCAGAAACATTGATTGACCACATTTATACAACTAACCCATCTAACATTGTAGAACTGTCTGTACCTGTCTATGGTCTTAGCGATCATTACCCTGTATGTTTAACATGGTCCAAAAAGGTGCTAAAATCCCCAGATGCAAACATAAATACATTTCTTTTCGTAGTTATAGAACATTTAATGCAGAAGATTTTTTGTCCGACTTATGTAAGGCAAATTTCTCTGCTGTTTATCAGTTTACAGACCCAGACAAAGCACTTGCCGTTTGGTACAATATCTTTTCATTAATCTTTAATACTCATGCCCCTATTAGAACCAAGCGGGTTAAAGCAAGGGATAAACCACCATGGTTAACTGAAGAAATTACTAAAGCCATAGCCCTCCGAGATAAACTACTAAAATCAACTGGAAAAGACGAACAATTTAGGGAGCAGCGTAATAAAGTGACTTTTATGAAACGAATTGCTAAAAAGAAATATTTCAGTGAGTTAATTGCATCTAAGAGAGACCCAAAGTCTCTCTGGAGGGCAATTAATCAGTTATCTGGTAAACCATCCTCATTATGTATTTTATCAGGTACGGGCTTGTCTGCAGAAAATATGAATCAACACTTTTGTACTATTGCCCAAAAAATTGTAAATGTTGACCACTCTGATTTCAATGATTTACATCTTTTAAAGGAATTTTGTAACTCCAAGTCAATAAAGTCTAAACTGAAGTTCAAATATATTAGTGTGCATGAAGTGCATAAGGAGTTATCTTCGTTAAAGGAAACAAAGTCCCGTGGCTTAGACGATTTAAATAGCAAAATTCTGAAAGTTTCAGCGCAAGTAATTTCAGAACATCTTATATATATATATATATATATATATATATATATATATATATATATATATATATATATGTGTGTGTGTGTGTGTGTGTGTGTGTGTGTGTGTGTGTGTGTGACGCCCCACCACATAATGAGACGGAGTGCACATGAGGTCAATTTTTAGTTATTGACATGTTATTAATGTGCAATAAAGTGGCTATCAAATACAAAAAACAGATTGAAAATCGGACAATTCGGTGCAACATTATTACAAATTGAAATGATAGACTGCAGGATGTGACAAAATGAGAAACGGGCAAGTTTATTTTAGTAACAGGTTGTCAGAATGAGTGCTTTGGTATTTTCAAAACACATTTAAAAGCAAAAGGAATAAAAATGATACCTTGATATTTCATTATAAGATAAATAAGCAGATCTAGTTTAATAATCAATCATAATCACAAAATTAACAACTTGACCCCCACCTGCTTTTAAAGGCTCCTAGCACAAAATTGTGTAATGTGCTAAAAGACTCATTTCGTGGTGGAGCGCCACATATACATACATATATATATATATATATATATATATATATATATATATATATATTATATATATATATATATATATATATATATATATATATGATCTATGTATTCAAAAAAGTTGCTATCCTCAAATATTTAAAGATGCCAAAGTTGTACCTGTTCTTAAATCTGGAGATCCTAATGACCCTTCCAACTATTGACCCATTTTGATTCTATCTATCTTATCTAAACCCTTAGAAAAGCATCTTAAACAATAGCTTCTGTCATACTTTACTGAACATACCTTATTTCATCCAAATCAAAGTGGCTTTAGAGAAAATCATTCATGTCATACTGCACTCAGCAATCTCATAGAGCAATGGCATTTAAATATCAACAGTAATCTCTTAACTGGAGCAATTTTTGTAGACTTTGCTAAAGCATTCGACTGTATTGATCACAATCTCCTTGGTAAAAAAACTGGCTATGTATGGTTTTGGTGTTGACGCACTAAAACTAATTACCTCGTTTCTTGATAAAAGAAGACAAGCTGTTTACCAAGATTCAATTTTGTCGCCCCTTTTGCCTGTGAAGTATGGTATTCCTCAAGGTTCTGTGCTAGGGCCTGTCCTTTTATCAATATACATCAACGATCTTCCTCTACATGTTTCTTCCTCTTGTGAGCTATTTGCTGACGATACTACCATTCATACAGCTGATCATGATTTAAACTCTATAGGTTCAATTTTGCAGAGACACTTGAACAATCTAGCAGCATGGACAGAGTATAATAATATGGCTCTGCAGCCACAGAAATCAAAATGTATGGTAGTTGCAACAAGACAAAAGCGCCAAAACCTTCAAACTAACCTGAATAATATAAAAATATACGATAAAGTTCTCGAAGAAGTAAGTTCACATAAACTGCTTGGTCTCCTCATTGATAATAATTTGTCATGGTCAAATCATGTTTTTAGTATTTCAAAAAAAATATCTAAGAAGTTGTTCCAACTCAACAGAATAAAGCATTTTCTTGATCAACACACTCGTAAATTATTCTTCCATCTCTTACATTAAACCAGATATTGACTATGCATCTATATGTTGGGATTTAGCAAGTAAAAACTGTTTACAACTTGAGAGAGTTTTTAAACGTTCTCTTCAGTTAATTCTCCTTAGAAATACTTCATTAGATACTAATTGTTACAAAGAAGTGAACATTCTTCCCTTCAGTCTACATTGTCTCTTTAACAAAGGTGTATTTATGTACAAAATTATGCATAAACTAGCTCCACATTATCTTTGTTACAAGTTCCCTGTTAAAACTGTTCGTAATAAAAGTAGCGTTGTTACTCCTCGTCCAAGAACAGATCTTTTTATGTCATCTCTTGTTTTTTCTGGTAGCAAATTATGGAATGAAATCCCAGTCCTTATCAAAGAAAAAAGTAGCATATCTTCTTTCAAAAAAGCGTACCACACACATTAATTTTATTCAATTCCTTGTAATATGCATCTGTGACCATGTTTATTGAATTTGGTGTGTGTGTGTGTGTGTATGTGTGTGTGTGTGTGTGTGTGTGTGTGTGTGTGTGTGTGTGTGTGTGTGTGTGTGTGTGCGTACGCGCGCGCGCGCGCGTGTGTGTGTGTGTGTGTGGTGTGGTGTGGTGTGGTGTGGTGTGGTGTGGTGTGGTGTGTGTGTGTGTGTGTGTGTGTGTTGTGTGTGCGTGCGTGCGTGTGTGTGTGTGTGTGTGTGTGTGTGTGTGTGTGTGTGTGTGTGTGTGTGTGTGTGTGTGTGTGAGTTGAGGATGCACGTGAGCCCACTGGTTTGCTTCCTCTGTTTTTTTTTGTTTTTTTTTTTTTAACATGTACATATCTGCTATTTCGATTATGTATTAATTCTCAGTGTTTACGTGGCCATGTGAGTGCATGTGTAAGGCCACGTCGGGGTGTGTGTGTGTGTGTGTGTGTGTGTGTGTGTGAGTGTGTGTGTGTGTGTGTGTGTGTGTGTGTGTGTGTGTGTGTGTGTGTGTGGTGTGTGTGTGTGTGTGCGCGCGCGCGAGTGTGCGCGTGTGAGTGTGTGCGTTTGCTTGACTTTCGAATCATTGTTCTGTGTGGGATTTTTTTTTTTTTTAACTGTCTATTCAATGAAATTGAGATAAATGCATTTTGCGATGTTGATTAAGACTAGATTTGTAAATTTATTAATATCAAGTTGGATTTTTTATTTTTTTAATTTTTTTATCTTGCATCTATATCAATGTGTGTGTGTGTGTGTGTGTGTGTGTGTGTGTGTGTGTGTGTGTGTGTGTGTGTGTGTGTGTGTGTGTGCGTGCGTGCGCGCGTGTGTGTGTTTGGAGTGAAGTGTTTAGAATTGATTGGACACATTGAGTGGTTATGTAAATAACTACGTGTTTGATTTTGGTACAGGGTTCTTGATGTGTTTATTACATGCCGATTCCATTACGTTTGTTTGGCTTGTTTATTTCTCTTTCTTATTGTTGGGTTGTTTTGCCACCAAATGATATTGATGATAATGTTATTAAAGAAGTAGACATGCATAGACTCCTAGGAGTTACTATTGATAATGATCTTTCCTGGTCGCCACATATTGATTTTCTATACAAACGAATCTCTCAAAAGATAGTTCAGCTCTCTAAAATCAAACACTTTCTTGACCTAGATTCTCGTAAACAATTTTATTTTACTTATATTCAATCATTTATTGATTACGCCTCAACATTGTATGATGGATGTAGTACTAATAGCTTAAAACCCCTTTTAAGAATCCATAAACGAGCTATTAAAGTGGTACTCTTAAAGCCTTCCACCTTGTCACCCCAAGACTATACTAGATTGGACATTCTCCCCCTAACTTACCATCTGGAGTATAATAAAGCAATCAAAATGTATCGTATAATGAACGGTCTTGCTCCATCTACCCTGACTACTAGATTCCAAATTAATTAGTCAAGA
>JASPKP010000104.1:27500-65000 GCA_030674155.1 Stramonita haemastoma | reverse complement strand
ACTAACGACAGTATTAGCTCAGTCGCGGAGCCAGACTGAGTGAGTCACCCACCCGAGGTGGCGACCACCACAACGTCTCTCCAACGACCGCCTCCCGCGAACACCAACCCCAAAGGCTTTGACACAAACTCACCACCGGCACAGAAGCGTATGGGGAAACCAAATCTGAGGTCACCATGAGACCAGAGCAACGGAGGCCACCGAATCAGAGGCAATTTTTATTATTGCATGATGATCAATGATGATGAGGATGATGTAATGATGCTGCTGTGGAGGTGCATCCGCTTTGAGACTACTTGACAGGGTTGTTCTCTACGCTTACTGTCATAATATATCCCGGCGTCAACCAGGCCCGAGAGATACAGACACCTGCAGTGTTGATCAGGTAATTTGAGCAACACTCTCAAATTCGCATCCGTAAAGTGGATGAAGCTCGACTGTGTGGTCCCAGTCTCCCCACTGAGCCCACAGCACACTCACTCTGGGTAGGAGCCGGCCGGAGCCCGAAAAAGTCCCTATGACTTATGGGATTCGAACCCGCGACCTTCCAGTCCGGAATCCAAGGCGCTAACCACAGCGCCATGGCGGCTGGTTGCCTTGCCTTGCCTTGTCTCTCTCTCTTTCTTCTTCCCCATCTCTTTCTATCCCCCCTCTCTCTTACTCTCTATCCCCCCTTCTCTCACTCTCCCCCTCCCTCTCTCTATCCCCCCTTCTCTCTCCCCTCTCTCCCTCCTCCCCACTCTTTATCCTCACCACTCTCTCTCTCTCTGTCTCTCTCTGTCTCCCTCTGTCTCTCTCTGTCTCTCTCTGTCTCTCTCTGTCTCTGTCTCTCTGTCTGTCTGTCTCTCTCTCTCTCTCTCTCTCTCTCTCTCTCTCTCTCTCTCTCTCTCTCTCTCTCTCTCTCTCTCTCTCTCTCTCTCTCTCTCTCTCTCTCATTCAAGGACTTTAGGGGGAATGGAGTCGGCACTGATTAACTCCAGAGGAAAAATCCTTTTGAAGGAGATTCGAGCCCTGGTCAACAGATCACAAGCGCATCACTGACCACCAGGCTATCCTGTCCCTGTCTCCTCTGTGTGTGTGTGTGTGTGTGTGTGTGTGTGTGTGTGTGTGTGTGTGTGTGTGTGTGTGTGAGTGTGTGTGTGTGTGTGTGTGTGTGTGTGTGTGTGTGTGTGTGTGTGTGTGCTTGTAAGTGTGTGTGTGCATGGGAGTGTGTGTGTGTCAATCAATCAATCAATCAATCAAATTTTTATTTCCAGATGGTACATTGAATAAGCATCGATTTGCTTTTTTCTATCAAGCCATCTATCAAAAGAAAAGAAAAAAATAAAACAGCAACAAAAAACAAAACAAAACAAAAAAACAAAGCAGAAAATCCCTAGCAAACAATAAAACCAACAAAAGAAGGAAAAGTGGAAAAAGAAACAAACAAACAAATAAAACAACAACAATAAACATTTCACCAACATTAATTAGCTAACATGATTTCAACAGCCTTAAAATAAAATATGCCTATAAATAATACAAGCAACAACAATAACAGCAAAAACAACCAAAAGAAGAAAAAAACAACAACTTCCACTCAAAAGTCATACACGCACATGCGCACACACACACACACACACATACACACACACACACACATACATACATACATACATACATACATACATACATACATACATACATACATACACATGCACACACACTCACACACACACACACACACACACACACACACACACACACACACACACACACACACACACACACACACACCTGCGCGCGCGCGCGCGCGCGCTCATCCACTTAGCACGTATACTTGTAGGTACATGCACACATTTAAAGTCTTTTAAAGAATCATATAGTGTCAAAAAAAAACACACACAAAAAACCCAGCTTATATCAGTTACAATGTAACCAAAAACCATTATTTAAGACTTAAAAAAAAGAATCCATGAAATGTCAATAAGCAATTTATGTCAGATTACAATATCTCTATACTTCAGTTCATAGTATATATTTTTAGAAGGAAGATAAGGAAAAAACAACAAACGCAACAATACCTTATAATAATACCCATCACCACTGAGATGAAATAAAATAAACACTAACAAACATACAATCAAACAAAAGAAAAACAAAAATAAAATAAAAAAAAAAAAAAAAAAAACACACAAAAACAAACCAACCAAAACAACAAAAAAACAATCCACACTGACCATATATTTGAAGGATGAAAAGAAAAAAACAACAAAAGCAGCAATACCATATGATAATACCCATCACCACTGAGTGGATATAACATAAACGTACGCGCATGCACACATTTAGGGTTGGGTTTTTTTTTTAATCATATAGTGTCAAACAAACAGCTTATATCAATTACAATGTCACCAACCATTATTTAAGACTTAAGAAAAAAGAATCCATGAAATGTCGATAAGCAATTTATGTCAGATTACAATATCTCCATACTTCAGTTCATACTTATATATAAGGAGGAAGAAAAAGAAAGAAAAACAAAAAACCAACAACAAACACAACAATACCATATGGTAATACCCATCTCCACTGAGAGGAAATAACATATACACTAACAAACATTCAAACAAACAAAAAACTAACAAACAAACAAAAAAGTGTGTGTGTGTGTCTGTTTGTGTGCATGAGAGAATAGTAAAACACGGGTTCAAGCTCAAAGCCAAACCTGGCGGTTTGGCCCCGAATCTTGAACCCGTGTTTTACTATTCTCTTATGTAGCCACACACCAAAAAAAAACATCAATATGTAAGGCAAACTCGGCCGGGCAGCAAATCAGATCGATAACACAGTGCCAGCCTGGAAGTATAGCTGGTGCGCAAAACCTATTGATTTATATTGCAGGCAGGCTTATTCCCGCCTTACACAAAAACATGTCTAGTCATGTTTCCTATGATTCTCCAATCACAAGACTAGATAGAATCAGCTGATTAGCAACAGTTACGTCACGTCCGCCCAGCACTTGGTGTTGATAGCAACGGTGCCTGGCTATCTCGTCATTTCGCATTGGAGGGTTGTGCTGTGCAGACGTGTGTGAGAGAAGTGTTTGTTAGAGAAGTGTTTGACTTTATAAAACTGTGTATTTACTAATTCAATGTCTCAAGATAGTATTTCTTCAGAATTAGAGGAAGGTTTACTAGGTAGTCCTACTGCACAAGAATTAGAACAGGAAATTAGTGAAGCACAAGCAGTGCATCAAACTCTGTTAGATTATTCAGAGCAGGTTAATACATTAATCCTTCCAGAAGAGGAGATGCCTCCAAAAAGAAATAAAGGTAGTCAGCAAGTACAAACTGTTTCTATGGAACAAGAAACTTCAACGTCATCAGAATTGTGGACTGAAGAAGAGAAAACTGTTTTAAAAACCAATTATGCCTATCACCAAAACATGATGGGTATCATTAAAAGAGCATTTCAGGAAGGTCCGCAAGAACTCCCAAAAAAGCCCAAACAAACAGTTCAACATCTGTTCAAAGAAAAACAGGGCAAAAACAAAGCCAGAAAAGAGTTCACCCCAGAAGAGCTGCATAATTATCTTGCAGCAAATGTGACTGATGTTTGTACTGCCATTTCGAGAGAAGCATTCTCTAATAGCCTTTTTTTATCTGTTGCAGGTGAAAACGAAGTTGTAAACAGGTTGAAAAAGGGAGTGAGAAATTTGAAGAGACAGGATGCCCAAACAATAATGATCTATATTCAGTTTGGGAATTTTTTAAACCTGTGTAAGACATGGCATGATTCTCAAAAAAAAGCTGGAAAAATGAAGGTAACATGGGCAAAATGGCTTGAAGAGAAAGGAGAATATTCCGCTGATCATGCACGTAAATTACGTGTCATTGCAAAGGTGCTTTTCGGGTATCCACAGTTTTATACTGTTGGGCTTCCCATCACCTTCATTGCCAGCAAAATAAAAGAAATTGAAAAAATGCTACAAGTTCCTGAATTCAGGACCTATTGGTCCAAAGGGAATACCCTACCACACACAACCGTAGTACTTAAACACTCTCAGTGAACCTTCCTGTTATGTAGTTCTAAAAATAGTAAAAACGGTTTTGTAAAACCGCCAGCTGGGTAGGTAAAGGAATCAGAAAGTTAGGTAGGGAGATCAAAACTTTGATGGGCGAGGTGGAATAGTGTGTGGCAGCACTCTACTTATAAAATACCATAAGAGTCTTATGACGGGTTTTGATAAAGCAATTACAGTCGCTATAAGCTGAGCCAATGTAAATACTGTAAATAATTGTTGTGTTGTTTTTTTCGCCTGCCTGCTTCGCTTCGCTTCGCTTCGCTTCGCTTCACCGCCCTTCTTCAATATTTAGGCTGCCTATTCAGGCGGCCACAAAGCAGCACTTCGTTCAATTGACTTGTTTATTGAATCAAGCTTTGACAAGTGCTCTCTGTGGCTGCATTGAAAACTCAACAAAAGCCTATCCTGTCGAGAACCCCAAAAAAAAGAATTACTTGGCGCTGGGCTTATTCAAAGATAATGCACAAAGACACCTACCCCACTTCCCTTTAAAAAAAAAAAAAAAAAAAAAAAAAAAAAAAAAAAAAAAAAAAAAAAAAAAAAAACAACACTTCCCTAACCCATGCACCGGCCGGTTTCCCACTGCATTCAGAACAAAGTTATTTTCAAAACTTGGCAAGTTGTTTATAGGTTCCTAACAAGTAACTTGGCAAGTTGTTTATAGGTTCCTATCAAGTTATACAAGTCTGGATAGTTTTGATTAGTTTCAGACAGATTAAAAATGTTGTTAGATAGTTTTGGAATAATAGTTACACATGTTAAGTTCTTTTTAAGAACTATAAGAAGCCAATCCTAAGTTACTTTCAAGAAGTTAGTAATAACAACTTATCAAGTTATTAATAAGTATCTAATCAAGTTCTACAATAACTACTTACCTAATACTTATCAAGTTATTAATAAGTATCTAATCAAGTTCTACAATAACTACTTGCCTAATACTTAACAAGTTATTAATAAGTATCTAATCAAGTTCTACAATAACTACTTACCTAATATTATTGCATTAAAAATGGATCATTCTGAAGTTTTAAGCATGTTAATGGTTTTTCTTCTTCTTTTACTTCTGTCTTTGTTTCTTTTTTATGCAGTTGTTCTGGCTTTGCTGGCTTTGATGGCTTATATTCTTTATATAAATTGTAAGCCAGATAACCACCAACACCAACCATGACAAACCCCATTGCCTTATAAGACATTTGACTGTCTTCTTTTGTAACTTCTTTTTTGTTTTCTTTTGGAAGTAACGGCTCTGCTGCCTCATTATTCTTAGACAACAGTTTTTGTTTGGTTTGTTCATTAATTTTTTTTAGTCGATTCCACTCAGCTAATCTTTTACCAGCCACAACTCGCCCAGGATGTTTAGTTACTGTGGAAACTTGGGGGGTCGCTTGCGGGGTCGCTTGCAGAGTCACTTGACTCTCCAGTTTTGGTTGACTCTTCTCTTGGCTCTCCATTTTTTATACATGTAAAATCTATATGATTAAAAGTAATCAGTCCCATAGCTAATGGGGCTAAGAACGTTCCAAATCTATAGTACAGATCACACCCAACAGATTCTAAAGACTTTGTTAGAATGGGGTCCTGCGCCAAATCATATATGAAGTCTTGTTCTGAATCAACAGGAGCAAAACGACTTACTAACTTTACGTATAAACTTAAAACTGTTTGACCAACGCTTTTTACCATTCTTGATCCTAACTGTGCTTCATATCTGTTGTAATATTTTTCAATGTCTTGCACTGACATTTGTTGAATCTTATCCAAACTAAACTCTGTTCCTAGGTACTGTTTTGTTTTTCCACAGGCAGCAAGAGAATATAATCTTTCTTTTTTAGTAAGCAGTGCTTGCTCATCAGTAACTGTAATCTCAGGAACACTGGCACATTGTAGCAGATCATCACAATTCATTTTTTTATTTACTTTAAAAAAAAAAGAAATCTAAAAATGAGTGCTGAAAAAAACTGTTGTAAACCTTATCTACCATTCTGCTGTGATTGGGGGATTAAGTGTTGGTTACACAATGCTCGGTAAAAGTTTATTCAGAATAAAAGCGGCAGACCTAGGAAAACTAGATTTTGAAGACTCTGCAAAATTGGTTGCTGTAATAACAGCTTCAATTGCAACAAAAGACTTTTTAGTCAAACAGGGAATAATTCCAGAAAATATTAATATGTAAAAAATGGCTTCTCTTGTTATGATGGTTGGCGGTGCTGTGGTTAATGCATTAGCATTCTCAGGCAGCAATTATATGTTTAGTAAACTGCGAAACGATGAAGAGAGACAAAGACATAACAAAGCAATGGAACAACTGGCAGCAGCACAGGACGCCTATGATAAACAAAGACTTGCACAGTTAGATTTTATTAATGAAAGACTTAAACAACAAGGACATGCTGCATATACATTTAAGAACGTCGACAATGCTATCAAAGAATACTATTTAGTGACAGGTGAAAAACTGCAACAATCTGCCCCTCCAAAGTTAACAGACTTTTACCAACTAACAGAAAAACAAAAAGGGGGAGAAATAGCCTTTATTGTAATTGGCATGACTGTTGTGTATTTTATAGCCCAAAAGATTGGTTAGTATTAAAAAATGGACACTAAGCTAGCTAAAATTTATTATTCACCCAAAGGTTACTGGAAGGGTCTAACAGCTATTACAAAGCTTAGTGAAGCTGCAGGTGTTAGTGAATCCACGGCAAAGGCATGGCTGTCCAAACAAGCAGTATGGCAAATATACTTGCCAGCACCCAAACGAATAAAACGACCCCACTTTGTTAACACAATACCAAACGACACACATCAAATGGACCTTTTATATTTGCCTCACGACACAATAAGAAGAAAGAGATTTAAATATGCGCTTACTGTTATTGATCTGGCATCAAGATACAAAGATGCAGAACCATTAACACAGAAGAGCGCCATTGCTGTTGCTGTTGCTCTACAAGAAATTTACAGTCGTGGTCCACTGACTTATCCTCGTATGGTTCAAGTTGATGATGGAAAGGAATTTAAAGGCCAAGTTAGTCAACTGCTGTTAAAACACAGAGTTGTTATTAAAAGAGGCATTCCAAGCGTTCACAGATCACAGGCTTTAGTGGAAAACTTCAACAAGCAGTTGTCTGAACGGCTGTTCTCATATCAGTACCATAGAGAAATTCTAGACAATGCTCGTAACACTGACTGGGTTAGAAGACTTTCCCCAGTACTGCGTGCCATGAATGATGAAGAATCAAAGGCCACAGGATTAAAACCCATCAAAGCAATTAAACTCAAATCGATTGGTATCAGCCAACATTCAACAACTGACAAACTAATACCATTTGGAGTGAAAGTAAGGCACCTGTACGCACCAGGTGAGGCAGAAGGTGACAGCCGAAGAAGAGCAACTGACCCTATCTGGAGCATGGATACCTATGAAATTAAAACAGTTATAAGAATGAATCCCCCTGTGTATTATTTAAGAGAAACACCTACATCAAAACGACCAGCGCCAAAAAGAGCATTTGTAAAGGAAGAACTCCAAATAATCCCGCCAGTTAGTTAATTTGTGTATACGTTTGTGTGTTTAAAATGGAAGCTCAGACAACTAGTCCTGTTATTACTTATGTTTTCATTACAGGTGATAATCGCATGTGCATTGTTTTTCCTGAATGGCAAAATAAATATGCTGGTGTTCACTTAGAAAGCTCTGATAAAGAATTACTATTAAAAGAACGAGAGTATGACCGTGACACCCCCATATTACAAATGTTTGTTCAACAGTTTACAGTTCATGAATTAAATGGGAAGACCGTAATAAAACCATTTACACCAGACCATTTCGATGATCTAGAAACCCATGAAAACAATATGTTAGAATATTTATTTAATAACAAAAAAAGCGATTCATGCTGTTTTAATATTTGAAGACTAAAAAAAAAAAAAAATGTAAAGCTATTTTAATAATAAAAAGGTGCTGTTTTTATATATAAGAGTAAATAAATGTAAGCTATTTATTTTTTTGTTTTGCAATGACCAATTGCATATGACCACTCTGGGTGTACAAACACGCGCTTTGTGTTGTTAGAATCTAATGACTTCTTTGTTACAACAGTTGTGTTGATCTGATGCAATTCAGACCTTAGTTTTACATTGTCATGATGAAACACTTTAGAATTAAAGAGTGCTTCTTTATAGTTGTCGTGTGATATAGCCATCTTAACTACAGGTTTGCTGATCCCTTTTGCTTTTTTAATAACACTGGTTTGACTAGCGACACTATACATTTTTGCTCTCAAACCAACATACTCTTTTATTCTAGTTCCATTCATTTCATCTTTCATCTTACCAATAACCTTTTTATTTACAACTGAATGTAAAGGACTGTCTTTAGGGTAATCACATGTGTCATACCAACTGTCTGATCCCTTAGCTACTTCTGTCTCCATGTCTTTATAAAAGTCTTCAGTCGGAATGTCCAGAATAAACGAGTCAGTGTCCGTGTACAGGACTCTAGACTCTGGATACAATGGTTTAAAGTAGTCATAGAGAAATTCTAACATTAACAGCTTAGACAACTCTAACACAGTAAACCCAATAAACACTGGCTTGTCTAAGATTACCCGAAGCTTCTTCATCATAATGCCGTACAAAGAATCATGAAATTTTCTGAAGTTCTGGTACTGTGGTTTTGATGTCAACTTAATAGCTTGGTTCTCTTCAGTTACCAGTCTGACGTCTTTACGTTTGTGGGGGTTCTCCATTGTCTTTCCAAAACAGCTGTTGTTCATTAACTTAAAGAAGTCCTTCTCTGAAGTATCAGTTGCCTTAGTTCTAAGCTCTGTGTTCTTCATAATATATGGTTTCATGAACTGCCCTTGATCAAACCAAATCATGCGGTGAACGGCTGTAAGGCAGAGTCCATGTCTTAGGTAAAACTGGAGTAGTCTGTAATGACAGACATACTTTTTTTTGTTTAACAGATTTGGCACAAGCTTAGGTGGTTCAGCTCCTATCTTCTTTCTTTCTGCTGCTAATGGATAATCGTTATGCTGGTCATGAAGTTCAATTGGATATTCTAAGTCTACTTCTGCAATCAACCCCAATGGCTGATCAGGGGACATTGTTCGCAAGGTGTTCAGAAATTCATTTACATCAAATGGGCCTGGTAACATTTTAAAATTGCGTAAAGGAAGTGACTGACACATAGCCCAACCATATAGGTTATTAGCGTCTAAATACATAATATAGTTGGATGGTTTATTAGGATCATAGTCATCTAAATATTTGTTGTTAGCTTTACAGTAACTATGTGATGCCATGCTGATTCCACCACGCAGTCCATTCTCAATCATTTGGAGCATGGACAGGTCAGACAGCAGGTCGATCTTTACACCTGTAAACTTTAAGAACGCATCCCAACTCATGCCAGGTGCAGAAATGTAATGAGAGGGATCCAGACTATAATGTTTTTTGCATGTTTTTCTGTAGTTCTCAAAGACATCTGCTAACAAACAAACGTCAGCCATTAAGTAGTTGTCATGGTAATCTGCCATGGTCTTACACTTTAATTTTTCCCATGCTGCCTTTGCATGTTGGTAATCAGAGTCACTAATGTCTTTACCTTTTAGACTACTAAAAAATGCGCCTTTAGGTGGTAGGGCGTCTTCATCAAACCTATTCCAACTGTTCATATACTCATAAGGATAAACGCCTTTACGCACTAGAGATGGATCAAAGTATTTTTCTGTAATAGGACAACAGCTCAGTGATGCAGCCAAGGATTCTAATGTACCCATCATGTGCTGAGCTGAATCATAGAAGGATAAATAATTTAGAGTGAACGTCATGTACTTTTCCGAAGACTGGGCAATACAACTAACCTTTTGAAATTCATCAGTTACGGCCTGTAAAATAAGATGGGAATCATACCCACGTAAGTTATGGAAGAAGATGGGTAATTTCCATGTCTTTGGATCAAACTTAAGCTGCAGGTTACAATTAGAATGTGCTGCTCCCCTAAACTTACCACTGATGTGATCATGATCTCTTACAGTTGGGTTGTCTTCTGTGTTTTCTAATGTATGGCCGCAGATCCAACAATGTCTTGCTAAATTATATTGTTCTTGATCTTCGGTAGTCATAATAATTTTAGAAAGGTTGAGTCGATTAGATAAGTCAGCACGTAATTTTTTCATTTGTTCTAAGAAGTGTTTTGCTGCATCAGGCCCTCTATATAGCTGTGGTATTGTGTGTTCGCCATCTGACCTAACAACAATAAAAGCGTATGAACAGATTTGATGATTATTAACTACAGCAGTTTTAGGTAATGTTTTTGGCTTAGGTCCTTGGTATGGAACTATAATAGATTCGAAGTCAGCATAAACAACGTAAGGATTGGGCTGTAATTTTTTCCAGTTCTTAAAGCTTACTGTGCTACCAGGTTTTGGAGTAATAAGTTTTGTAATACAGTCAGTAGAGCTCTTACAATGTTCTCTGTGTTTAAGTCCTGCTTCAATAGATGGAATTCTTACTAAACATCTTCTACAGAACTCTTCTTTTTGTTTTTTTGCTGTTGTGTATGCTAGTAGTCTACTCATTGTGCGAATTAAAGTATAATGCTGTTTTGCACCATCTGTTACTAAAAGTAAGTCAACATGTTTGGCATGTGGCTCTCCTACAGTTGGTGACTCGCTGGATATTCTAAGCGGCAGAAGATCATCTTCTTCAGACCATGTATATACGTTTACAGTGATTGGTTTGTTCTGGGATTCGAATTGTTCGATTTTGTCTAATCCCACTGGAAAGTCAATTCCATTAAAGTTAAGTTCATGTTCGTATTGTTCATAGTTGGAGACTCTCTCCGCATTCTTTCGAACATAATAAAGCTTTGCTAGAATACACCACATAAAACATTTATCATCTGAATTTTTAATGTTTAAGACTGCACGTTTTAAAACCAGTGTTCTAGGTAAAGGAATGTAAGACTTACCAACAAATGGGAAAAACTTAGTCTGGTATAATTTGATCTGCAATACTTTACCTTCTGTCCAGCCAGAACCTCTCAGTTTTGCTTCTTCTGAAGCCATGTTAAACCGATCAACCATTTCATCAGCCCAGCTAGCAGTGAAATCATTGTAAGAATAAACAGCTTTCTGCATAGTTGACACCCACGCTTGTATGGTTTCCTCTGACACAGTAGTATATTCGATGTTCATAGCTATTTGCACCTTAACTGGAGGGAGTATTGTTAGCTTGTCTGGTATTTGGGCAATAGCATGTTGAATGCTTGCATAAGAGTTAGTGTTATTAATTATTTCTAAGTCAGTCTCTTGAAATATACTGGAAATTTTACGGCCACCCCTAGCAGGAGTTATTACTACGTTAGTATCTTCAAAAAAACTGGGAATTTCTGCCATATTGAGTTTCTATTTCTAACTCAAAATATTTACTTAAATTGAAAATCAATTGGGGTTTTTTTTAATCATAATCCACAGTATTTTTGCATTTGGAATTATAACTTACTGTAAACACACGATTACCCCACGTTACAGTTAGGTCTTTAGAACAGAGTTTAATTTTTCGCTCATTTGTTTTAGGCATTCCTTTTTTATTGACTCCAAGTCTGGCTGTTGAGAAAAAGCGACTCGAGACTTTTTTTGCATCTCAAACTTTTGCCGTTTATAATCATCATAGTCTGCTTGCAAACGATTGAACTCTTCATCTGTAATCTTAGAGTCTGCTAAGGCTTTGCTTATTATGAGTCTGAATGAACTAAGTTTAGCAGTTGCTAACTGAACCATAGCTGTGTGCTTTTGTAACTTTGGCTTTATTTTTTTGTAAGCAACACTCAAAGCTAACGAACATAATCCAAAGCCTACTGAAACAGCACCAAGCATAACAGCTGCTGGACTCCCAATGCCTGTTGCTAAAAGTCCTACACTTGTTCCTGATGTCAGTGTAGCAGCAGTTGCCGTTCCGCTGTTAATGTATGCTAACGCATTAAAAAGAGAAGAATATGATCGTTTGGTTTTGTTGTATTTTGCCAGGTCTTGCTCTAGTTCACGCTGTATTTGTGTAATGTTGGACAGCCTGAAGGATTGTGCACTGTCATCCAATGGTTCTTCTTTTGGTATTTTTGGATACACTGTAACATGAGACATTTTTTTTAAAATAATAAAAAATATTTTAATTTAATGTAGTTATTTCAGTTAGAATATCTTCAGTAAAAATGCTTTCAGTAAAGTAGAATCCAATAAGATCTAAGTGAGTAAGATTAATATATGTTAATTCAGTTAGAATATTCTGCTGAATGTTTAGGATTACCTTGTCGCTGGAAGAGACGGCCTTTATTTCATCACCATTGTTTTGAATAGCTACAATTATTCTTAATGTGTCAACACCTAAATTTTGCCAAGCAATTCTAATTCCTTTTATTAGATTATCACTAACACCTACAACTCCATCATCACCAGTGATATCACGTTGTATAGAAATGTCAAATATCATAGTGAACTTGTTTGGTAAAGGCATTTCAGGCATGAACTGCAATTTAGTGGTGGAAATTTTAGTTACAGATGCTTTTCTGTGTAGCAAGTACTGTTTCTTTTCAAAGAGAACAATTTCGATTTCACGTCTGCTGTTGTTATCAGGCATAAGACTAATAAGCAATGGACCAGCATTGAATGCCTTCCTGAAATGTCTTCCTTTGTCAAAGAAAGTGTATGGACTTACAAATTCAAATTTGATTTCCCAGTCGATGAATGGAATAAGGTGCCATTTGTTTTCTTTCCGAACAAGTTTATATTCTAAGTTATCAATGTTTTCTACTTCTACATTACGCAGTTGCTCTAGCTTAGGATTCTTTTTGCCTTCACTTATCTCTTTGCGTTTATAATAACCGTCTTCAGTGTATTCAAATCCATAAACTTCACCAATCTCTCCATTTAGATCAAAGTCTTGTGCGTCTGCTAGATCTTTAAGTTCAAAAGTAATACATCTAATAGGTGCGCGCATAACTGGCAGTTCTGGCCCCCGGGACATTGTTTTTTACATGGCTGATTTTATTTAATTTCTAAAACAACATAAAAGTCGTCGCCTGGAACATTGTTTTTTACATGGCTGATTTTATTTAATTTCTAAAACAACATAAAAGTCGTCGCATATTACATCTTTACCTTTTTGATCTGTAATTCTTAGGCTTAGTCTTTCATGATGGCCACAAACTAAGGGTTTAAACTGTAAGTTAGAAAATGTTTGAATCTTAACATCACAGTATGATGCATTACCTGCTGGAATAACTCTCAGAATAGTTGATGGTCGGCCATTGTACAAGTTTTCATTAGTGTTTAGTTGGTCTAGGTGTATATGCATCAATGAATTGATTGCAAGGTCAATGGGATTTTCTCCTTCGAAAGTGTTATTCTTTTGAACACCTATAAGTGCATATATTGGTTTATTACTAGTTTGAAACCCTAACATTTTAGCTAGGGCTCCTGCAAAGTTAAAGGTTTCTGGCTGAAGATCTGGGTCCGGTTTTAATGTTAGCATTATTTTTAGGTTTGCATCATTAAGTTTTAGATCAACTCCATAGTCACTTAGTATTTCTTTAAGAGTGCAAAATCCGTAATAACCATCTGGTATGGTCAAAAGACTTCGTACATTTCCATGGCGATCTAATCTTTGAACCCAATTGTTTTCTTTTTCCCTGCTTATATTGAACCATTTAACTTTGTAAACAATTTCGTGTAGAGCTGCTTGCAAGTTTCCATGATTGTTATCAAGCGGATAATCTAAAGCAATAGGTCCTTGGTTTGTTAAAGTTATGAACATTTTTAAATATTACATAAAAAAAATGAATGTGTTCAAATATAACAAGGAAGCAAAATATGCAGTTGGCGCTGTGGGTAATCCTAAAAACTTAATACTCAATAGTTTAGTTGTTGCAGTGAATCAGTCAGAGAGTTTTAAAGTAAAAGTAAGTAGCCCGCTAAATAAATATTTAAATCCCCCTATCAAAAACGATGGCATAGCAACGATGTGGCTTAGTCATCCTATGCAGTTTTATCAAAATCAATTAAACTTTGCTATGTATTGCGCAACAACTGGATGTGGGGTATCATATGCAAACCACTTAAATCACCATAACATGTTGGTTAGGTCGGTGTACAGGTTTCATTTTTATTATCAGTTCAGGCGTTTGTTATCTGAACTCCAAGTACCATTACCCCATGACAAGTCCTTTAATCCTTTTAACAACAGAATGGATATGAAGGCTTTTGAACGTATTTGTAATGAATTTGGCGTTGCGTTTAAAGCAGACTTTAGACAAAAGTTAGATCATAATCACGGCATGGGTTCTCTTTATTTATGGGGGGCACACAGAATATATAATTTTGACTATTGGCCAGGACATACTTCCTTTGGTTCAGGCACAGCTGTTCGTTTGGGGTCAATAGTGCAAGAACATAAAAACGCATGGACCACATTTATCTTAGATCAAAGCAACGGATTTACTAGGGCTGGTATAGAACGAATAAACGATTCTATTCGTACTTATGTATGGTGTTTGCTGGGTTCACAAGCACAAACAAGATCAAACATAATGGATCAGAGCACGGGGTTCGATGCACAAAAACAGTACTTAGCCAATTTAGAAGATGCAATAAATTCAACAGTTGATTTACCATCTAGTATTAAACGATATCAAGATGTTTTAAGATATGCAAGATCAAAAGTAGACTTTGCTGTTGGCATTGGTTTATACATGCTGCCTTCTGATCTTGGGCTTCAAATGGGAACAATAATAAATTATAATAATGAAATCCTTGTTGCAGGCGATGACCAAAAACTTGGCAAAAATATAGATATAAATTCTGATCCAGTACAAAGTATACCAAGGCCTGTACAAAGTATACCAAGGCAAAGCAGAGACCCCATTAAAAAAATTAATAATGATGCTCATGAATCTGAAAAAGTAGCACTTGTTGTTGGGTTAACTTTTATAGGATTAGCTGCCCTTTATTTTACTAAGAAGTAATCCAGTGACTAAAACAGCTAATGTCCATAAGTGGTCAGCCATAAAACCAACTACTTTGCTTGCAGTAGACAAAATCCAGCTTACAATTGTGCCCAGTATACCTGGCAGGGCATCAATTGCTTTAGCTGCTAATTTTTGTAAAAGATTTTTTAGATGCTCTAATTGTTTTTTAAACCATGATTTGTCTGAAGGTGTAGGTGGCGTTGGTGGCACTGGCAGCGTGTGTGAACCACCAGTTAAAGCATACACTAAAGTACTTATAGCAAAACCCATTGCTGTTAAAACGCTTGCTATTGTGATTCCTTGTTCTCTAAACAATGTTCTTATGCGCTCAGCTAGAGTTGTGTCTTCATACAAAATTCTTTGAATGGTTTCTCTTATTCTGTTTACTTGGGTCCGTAATTGTTCACGATTTACAGACAGTACTTCTAATCTTGTAGCCCTCTCTTGTTCAAGATCTCTTAGTCTCTGTTGTATTCTGTTTTTGACGTCTTGATCTAAGTTGAGGTCGTCTGCATCAGCAAGCTTTTGTTTTTCTCTGTTTATATGTTCGTCTAGCTCGCCCAGTTTAGCAAGATTGTTTATAAGTTCTCCTCTGATGGTTTGTAGTGATTCATTGAGGGCTACTATTTCTCTCATTGGCAGTGGTGGGTCATGAATTGTTTTTAAGGCTGTTTCTTCTTGGGGTTCAATAAAACTTGTTTCTTGAATTAATTCATCTGCCGCTCTACTTAGGTCTTTAAGAGGAACAGACTGAACTTGTCTGTCCGTTGGTAAATCTTGCAACGTTTTCTGAAGGTTGGCAACAGCAGATTGTCTTACTTCTGAACTTGAAATAATGTTAAATCGCCTTTGGTCACTAGTACTTAGCCTGCTTTTAATTGTACTCTTTTTTAAAAACTTTGTGGAGTCTGGTCTAGTAGTTAGCTGCACAAAATTTCCTTGATCATTCTTTACAAATAAGTGGTTACCCTCTCGTAATTCAAAGTCATTAGGATCAAGTACTTCAGGTAGATCTTGACCTATACTGTTATAAAATGATCTTATTTTAGATTCTGCCAGTTCACGACGAATTGTTTGTGAACGAGTAGGAACAGCTTCACCCATATCATCACCAGGTTCAAAAACATCATAGTCTTCATCTATGCCTGCCATATTTTTAATAATTAAATTTTATATCTAAGATTTAAAAACAATGGCACAATCATATGGTACAATACTTGATCCGCACAGAAGACTGAAAGAACCTCTTGGTGTAAAGGGCATTAGGCAGTCTATTGTCATAAGCAATAATCCATCAACAATAGACCAAGATCAAATTTTAACCATTAGATTTCCTAATCTTGGAGCAAATGATGTGATCGTGCCAGGCACGGCAAGGGTTGCATTTAAAATAGACCTTGAATCAGAAGACGATGCCAACAGAACTGTGGTTAATAACTTGGGTAGGGCAATTGTCAAAAAAATTACTATTAAACTAGAAGGCAGAGAAGTGTTATCTCTAAACAATTCAGACATCTTTTTAATCTACTGTGATCTCTGGTTAACTGCAAATGAAAGAAAAGATCGTGTATACCAGGGAATACAGGACGACAAAGGTATTAAACATAGAATAGGTGCTGGAGATGCTGCAGAAAACACTAAAGATCAGGCTATTGCTGCAGTATATGGTAACAGATTTTGCATACCACTAGACTTTGAACTGCTGAACACACATTTACCTTATTATCAAGGAGCGCTAAAAGACAGGTTGTCATACGAATTAACATTTAATGATTATAGTCGGGTAATAAAATCAGCGAATACTTCAGCAAAGTATACAATTTCTGACATCTCATTAGAGTTTGAGATTGTTCATCATGCTGAACTAGCAAGACTGATTGCACAGCAGTATCAATCAAGGTTAGCAATTTATTATGAGAGAGTACTACATCACAGCACATTACAAAAAAGTAGGGCTGAAACTATTTGGAATTTAAACCTTAACACGCCTGCGAGATCAATGAAAGGTATTTTGATGCTGTTTGAAGATGTAAGAAAACCATACCAAAGATTAAGCGAACGTTTCTACAATCCCAAAATATCAAAGTTAACATGCACGATTGAAGGTCAACCAAACCAGGTGTATGCAAGCGGGCTTTTGCCATATCAACATTTTGATGAAGCACGAAAATTTTTTGCTGGCGGACGACTAAAAGATCCAAGAGCTGATATAGTCAGTAAAGACCTTCATCTTCATGATGTTAGACTTGAAGACTACTTAACATTTAAATATGCTTTGTGGTTAGACCTTAGAACAACTGAAGACAACAAGTTGCATGGTAGCGGCAGAAGAATTGAAAATGGATCTGAAGGAATAACTATTCAGATCTTTAAGGAGCAAGAAGAAGACAAGCCAGTTAATATTCATCTGTATGTGGTATCTGATGCTCAGTTGAATATTGAAGACAATAGATTAAAAGATGCTGTGTATTAAAATGGAAGATTTAAAGTTTTTAACGAAAGATCCTCATTGTTCCTTAATTTGTGGACAAACAGGGTGTGGAAAAACAATATTTGTTCTTGATCTTTTACAAACAATATACAGTAATCACTTTGAACATATAGTAATATTCTGTACAACATTGAAGTATAATAAAACATACAAGGAAAGACAATTTGTATGGCTAGATGATGATGTTTATTTGGTTGATCCAAGCAACAGATTAAGCGATTACTTAGAGCATTTTTACAAACTATTTGAGGGGACACAAACATTGTTTATATTAGATGATTGTTCAGCCGAGCAAGACATGATTAAAAAAAGAAAGACTCTATCTAAGCTAGCTTTTAGTGGAAGACATGCCGGAGTTAGTGTGTGGGTGTTAACTCAAAAATATAATTCAGTGTTAAAAGACTTTAGAGAACAGCTTAAAACGGTTGTGTTGTTCTATACAAAGGACAGAAATAGTTTTGATGAATGTTTGTGTGAGAATGATGTAATTGAAACAAAAGAAGAGAGAGATAAGATTAAACAACAGCTAAAGAATAATAAGTTTTGTAAACTGGTATTAAAAACAGATAATCCTACTTGCTATGTTTGTAGCAGTTAAAAAAATGACCTTTGACTTCTAGCAGGTACTTGACAGGCAGTACATTTTAATACACAGCATCTTTTGATCTGGTTTGCTGCCGGCAGCTAGTTTGCCTTACATATTGATGTTTTTTTTGGTGTGTGGATACATAAGAGAATAGTAAAACACGGGTTCAAGATTCGGGGCCAAACCGCCAGGTTTGGCTTTGAGCTTGAACCCGTGTTTTACTATTCTCTGCATGAGAGTGTGTGTGTGTGTGTGTGTGTGTGTGTGTGTGTGTGTGTGTGTGTGTGTGTGTGTGTGTGTGTGTGTGTGCATGGAGTGTTTGTGTGTGTGTGTGTGTGTGTGTGTGTGTGTGTGTGTGTGTGTGTGTGTGTGTGTGTGCATGGGAGTGTGAGTGTGTGTGCATGGAAGTGTGTGTATGCATTGGAGTGTGTGTGTGTGTGTGTGTGTGTGTGTGTGTGTGTGTGTGTGTGTGTGTGTGTGTGTGTGTGTGTGTGTGTGTGTGTGTGTGTGTGGCTGGTACAGGCAAGCAGGCTGGTGACCTCATTTAGATCTATCAGCGTGGCTACAAATGCAGCACAGGTTTGTTTTGAAATTCAAATTGAGCGCAAAAAACGAAGTGGCGGGTTTAGGCTTCTATTCAAACAAGGTGCTGCCTTGCTGTGATAGGTGGCTAAATTTAAGACACTGACGACAGAATCTAGGAGTTAGGAATGTGACCTCATTTCTTTAAAAAAGTCGGAGGTAGTTTGTTTAGTGTCAGTTAAGGTCTCTTTACAATCTGGGATATAAGATGGACAAATCCGCCTGTGAGAGACAGAGAGATAGAGAGAGAGAGACAGAGAGAGAGAGACAGAGAGAGACAGGGACAGAGACAGAGACAGAGACAGAGAGAGAGAAGGAAGGAAGGAAGGAAGGAATAATCTTTATTTACAGAGTAAATATGGTGATGAAATATAGGTAAGAATTTGTTTTCAAAGGGTAACAGCAACCCCCCCTACCCGCACAATCCAGCACCACCAGTTCAACCTACATTTTAAAATGTATAATCTCTAACTGGACACATTGGTAATAATTTCTGCAGAAGAAAAAGGTGTGTGTGTGTGTGTGTGTGTGTGTGTGTGTGTGTGTGTGTGTGTGTGTGTGTGTGTGTGTGTGTTTTATGACCATAGTCATAAGATCGATTTAGGTATTAGAATATATAAGAATATATAAGTCCCAAAATATGTGCCTTACAGCCTAAAGATTCCTTTTGTGTTCTGTTATATGATATCAAAAATTCAAGGCATGTATTTATCTTAGACTGAAGTTTATTGTTGACATGGTGCAAACCTGTGAATATGGTGTGTGTGTGTGTGTGTGTGTGTGTGTGTGTGTGTGTGTGTGTGTGTGTGTGTGTGTGAGTTTGGAGGGCCACCTGGACACCAAAAAATAGACACCAATCAAACTAATGAGGATCAAATAAGTAGGCCTACTTACAGTCTCACAAATGGCAAGAATGTTTAGATTCACACCAAAACCCACAAGCCAGGACAAAAAGGCTAAAAATACTGTGGCAAGGGAAGAGGGATAGCGGAGGGGACTGATTTCGCGCGCTTTTAGATAGGTTTATATGGGCAGAGCAGAATACGCGAAAAAGCTTTTATATACTGTGCAAATTGTGTGTCAATGGTGCTCTGCTCTGATTGGTGGTTATGCTTCTTTAGCTTTATTCATGGGAGGGTGTGTATGCATGCGCGCGTGCGTGAGTTCGCTTCTGTTTGTGTGTGCGAATTTTTTTGTTTGTGCGTGTGGAGGAGACCCTGCAGATTTCTGTGATGCATGATATTGTATGATATTATTATTATTTAATGTGTGTACTAGGGGTCATTTTTGCGTCACATTTTGTCCAGCCTTCTGCTTATTCATAGTGTGTTTGGGAAAGGGGGGGGGGGGGGGGGGGGGGTATGCAAGCGGTGCTGTTTGTGTGTATGTTTGTGTGTGCATGAATATGGTGATGCTGTGGCGCATGATATTGTATGATATTATTATTATCATTTGATGTGTGTTGTGGAGGTCATTTATGCGTACATTGTGCCATGTTTCTTTCCGACAAACTTGACAAAATACACGGGGGTTGCCATCTTCGGGGCTGTGGTGTCGCCATAAGTCCAGCACCACACACATCAAATATGATTTGAAAGTTTGTATGCATAGAGTAGAATAGGGTCTTGGTGCCGTGGGCTCTGTAGCTGATTAAAAGTGCGGGTGGCAAGGGCCGGAAAACGGCGTTTTCCTCACATCTTTGGAAGGCTTCTTCAGCTTATTCATGAGAGGGTGTGTATGCATGCGCGCGTGTTCCTGTGTGCGATTATTTTTGTTTGTGCGTGTGGAGGAGACCCTGCAGGTTTCTGTGGTGCATGATATTGTATGATAATATTATTTGATGTGTGTTGCGGGGGTCATTTTTGGTACACTGTACCCTGTTTCTTTTCGACAAATTTGGCTCCGTACAAGCGAGGTTGCCATCTTCGGGGCTGTGGTGTCGCCACAAGTCAAACGCCACACACATCGAAAATGGTTGGGAAGTTTGTATGCATAGAGTAGAATAGGGTCTTGTTGCCCTGGGCTCTGTAACTGCGGAAAAGTGCGGGTGGCAAGGGCCGGAAAACGGCGTTTTCGTCACATCTTTGGAAATACTTCTTTAGCTTTATTCATGGGAGGGTGTGTATGCATGCGCGCGTGCGTGAGTTCGCTTCTGTTTGTGTGTGCGAATTTTTTTGTTTGTGCGTGTGGAGGAGACCCTGCAGATTTCTGTGATGCATGATATTGTATGATATTATTATTATTTAATGTGTGTACTAGGGGTCATTTTTGCGTCACATTTTGTCCAGCCTTCTGCTTATTCATAGTGTGTTTGGGAAAGGGGGGCGGGGGGGGGGGGGGGGGGGGGGGGTATGCAAGCGGTGCTGTTTGTGTGTATGTTTGTGTGTGCATGAATATGGTGATGCTGTGGCGCATGATATTGTATGATATTATTATTATCATTTGATGTGTGTTGTGGAGGTCATTTATGCGTACATTGTGCCATGTTTCTTTCCGACAAACTTGACAAAATACACGGGGGTTGCCATCTTCGGGGCTGTGGTGTCGCCATAAGTCCAGCACCACACACATCAAATATGATTTGAAAGTTTGTATGCATAGAGTAGAATAGGGTCTTGGTGCCGTGGGCTCTGTAGCTGATTAAAAGTGCGGGTGGCAAGGGCCGGAAAACGGCGTTTTCCTCACATCTTTGGAAGGCTTCTTCAGCTTATTCATGAGAGGGTGTGTATGCATGCGCGCGTGTTCCTGTGTGCGATTATTTTTGTTTGTGCGTGTGGAGGAGACCCTGCAGGTTTCTGTGGTGCATGATATTGTATGATAATATTATTTGATGTGTGTTGCGGGGGTCATTTTTGGTACACTGTACCCTGTTTCTTTTCGACAAATTTGGCTCCGTACAAGCGAGGTTGCCATCTTCGGGGCTGTGGTGTCGCCACAAGTCAAACGCCACACACATCGAAAATGGTTGGGAAGTTTGTATGCATAGAGTAGAATAGGGTCTTGTTGCCCTGGGCTCTGTAACTGCGGAAAAGTGCGGGTGGCAAGGGCCGGAAAACGGCGTTTTCGTCACATCTTTGGAAATACTTCTTTAGCTTTATTCATGGGAGGGTGTGTATGCATGCGCGCGTGCGTGAGTTCGCTTCTGTTTGTGTGTGCGAATTTTTTTGTTTGTGCGTGTGGAGGAGACCCTGCAGATTTCTGTGATGCATGATATTGTATGATATTATTATTATTTAATGTGTGTACTAGGGGTCATTTTTGCGTCACATTTTGTCCAGCCTTCTGCTTATTCATAGTGTGTTTGGGAAAGGGGGGCGGGGGGGGGGGGGGTATGCAAGCGGTGCTGTTTGTGTGTATGTTTGTGTGTGCATGAATATGGTGATGCTGTGGCGCATGATATTGTATGATATTATTATTATCATTTGATGTGTGTTGTGGAGGTCATTTATGCGTACATTGTGCCATGTTTCTTTCCGACAAACTTGACAAAATACACGGGGGTTGCCATCTTCGGGGCTGTGGTGTCGCCATAAGTCCAGCACCACACACATCAAATATGATTTGAAAGTTTGTATGCATAGAGTAGAATAGGGTCTTGGTGCCGTGGGCTCTGTAGCTGATTAAAAGTGCGGGTGGCAAGGGCCGGGAAAACGGCGTTTTCCTCACATCTTTGGAAGGCTTCTTCAGCTTATTCATGAGAGGGTGTGTATGCATGCGCGGTGCGTGCGTTTGCTGGTGTTCCTGTGTGCGATTATTTTTGTTTGTGCGTGTGGAGGAGACCCTGCAGGTTTCTGTGGTGCATGATATTGTATGATAATATTATTTGATGTGTGTTGCGGGGGTCATTTTTGGTACACTGTACCCTGTTTCTTTTCGACAAATTTGGCTCCGTACAAGCGAGGTTGCCATCTTCGGGGCTGTGGTGTCGCCACAAGTCAAACGCCACACACATCGAAAATGGTTGGGAAGTTTGTATGCATAGAGTAGAATAGGGTCTTGTTGCCCTGGGCTCTGTAACTGCGGAAAAGTGCGGGTGGCAAGGGCCGGAAAACGGCGTTTTCGTCACATCTTTGGAAATACTTCTTTAGCTTTATTCATGGGAGGGTGTGTATGCATGCGCGCGTGCGTGAGTTCGCTTCTGTTTGTGTGTGCGAATTTTTTTGTTTGTGCGTGTGGAGGAGACCTGCAGATTTCTGTGATGCATGATTATTGTATGATATTATTATTATTTAATGTGTGTACTAGGGGTCATTTTTGCGTCACATTTTGTCCAGCCTTCTGCTTATTCATAGTGTGTTTGGGAAAGGGGGCGGGGGGGGGGGGGGGGTATGCAAGCGGTGCTGTTTGTGTGTATGTTTGTGTGTGCATGAATATGGTGATGCTGTGGCGCATGATATTGTATGATATTATTATTATCATTTGATGTGTGTTGTGGAGGTCATTTATGCGTACATTGTGCCATGTTTCTTTCCGACAAACTTGACAAAATACACGGGGGTTGCCATCTTCGGGGCTGTGAGGTCGCCATAAGTCCAGCACCACACACATCAAATATGATTTGAAAGTTTGTATGCATAGAGTAGAATAGGGTCTTGGTGCGTGGGCTCTGTAGCTGATTAAAAGTGCGGGTGGCAAGGGCCGAAAACGGGAAACGCGTTTTCCTCACATCTTTGGAAGGCTTCTTCAGCTTATTCATGAGAGGGTGTGTATGCATGCGCGCGTGCGTGCGTTTGTGGTGTTCCTGTGTGCGATTATTTTTGTTTGTGCGTGTGGAGGAGACCCTGCAGGTTTCTGTGGTGCATGATATTGTATAATATTATTTGATGTGTGTTGCGGGGGTCATTTTTGGTACACTGTACCTGTTTCTTTTCGACAAATTTGGCTCCGTACAAGCGAGGTTGCCATCTTCGGGGCTGTGGTGTCGCACAAGTCAAACGCCACACACATCGAAAATGGTTGGGAAGTTTGTATGCATAGAGTAGAATAGGGTCTTGTTGCCCTGGGCTCTGTAACTGCGGAAAAGTGCGGGTGGCAAGGGCCGGAAAACGGCGTTTTCGTCACATCTTTGGAAATACTTCTTTAGCTTTATTCATGGGAGGGTGTGTATGCATGCGCGCGTGCGTGAGTTCGCTTCTGTTGTGTTGTGCGAATTTTTTTTGTTTGTGCGTGTGGAGGAGACCCTGCAGATTTCTGTGATGCATGATATTGTATGATATTATTATTATTTAATGTGTGTACTAGGGGTCATTTTTGCGTCACATTTTGTCCAGCCTTCTGCTTATTCATAGTGTGTTTGGAAGGGGGGCGGGGGGGGGGGGGGGGGGGGGGGGGGTATGCAAGCGGTGCTGTTTGTGTGTGTATGTTTGTGTGTGCATGAATATGGTGATGCTGTGGCGCATGATATTGTATGATATTATTATTATCATTTGATGTGTGTTGTGGAGGTCATTTATGCGTACATTGTGCCATGTTTCTTTCCGACAAACTTGACAAAATACACGGGGGTTGCCATCTTCGGGGCTGTGGTGTCGCCATAAGTCCAGCACCACACACATCAAATATGATTTGAAAGTTTGTATGCATAGAGTAGAATAGGGTCTTGGTGCCGTGGGCTCTGTAGCTGATTAAAAGTGCGGGTGGCAAGGGCCGCGGAAAACGGCGTTTTCCTCACATCTTTGGAAGGCTTCTTCAGCTTATTCATGAGAGGGTGTGTATGCATGCGCGCGTGCGTGCGTTTGCTGGTGTTCCTGTGTGCGATTTTTTTTGTTTGTGCGTGTGGAGGAGACCCTGCAGGTTTCTGTGGTGCATGATATTGTATGATAATATTATTTGATGTGTGTTGCGGGGGTCATTTTTGGTACACTGTACCCTGTTTCTTTTCGACAAATTTGGCTCCGTACAAGCGAGGTTGCCATCTTCGGGGCTGTGGTGTCGCCACAAGTCAAACGCCACACACATCGAAAATGGTTGGGAAGTTTGTATGCATGTATGCATGCCGGCGTGCGTGAGTTCGCTTCTGTTTGTGTGTGTGCGAATTTTTTTGTTTGTGCGTGTGGAGGAGACCTGCAGATTTCTGTGATGCATGATATTGTATGATATTATTATTATTTAATGTGTGTACTAGGGGTCATTTTTGCGTCACATTTTGTCCAGCCTTCTGCTTATTCATAGTGTGTTTGGGAAAGGGGGGCGGGGGGGGGGGGGGGGGGGGGGGGGGGGTATGCAAGCGGTGCTGTTTGTGTGTATGTTTGTGTGTGCATGAATATGGTGATGCTGTGGCGCATGATATTGTATGATATTATTATTATTCATTTGATGTGTGTTGTGGAGGTCATTTATGCGTACATTGTGCCATGTTTCTTTCCGACAAACTTGACAAAATACACGGGGGTTGCCATCTTCGGGGCTGTGGTGTCGCCATAAGTCCAGCACCACACACATCAAATATGATTTGAAAGTTTGTATGCATAGAGTAGAATAGGGTCTTGGTGCCGTGGGCTCTGTAGCTGATTAAAAGTGCGGGTGGCAAGGGCCGGAAAACGGCGTTTTCCTCACATCTTTGGAAGGCTTCTTCAGCTTATTCATGAGAGGGTGTGTATGCATGCGCGCGTGCGTGCGTTTGCTGGTGTTCCTGTGTGCGATTTTTTTGTTTGTGCGTGTGGAGGAGACCCTGCAGGTTTCTGTGGTGCATGATATTGTATGATAATATTATTTGATGTGTGTTGCGGGGGTCATTTTTGGTACACTGTACCCTGTTTCTTTTCGACAAATTTGGCTCCGTACAAGCGAGGTTGCCATCTTCGGGGCTGTGGTGTCGCCACAAGTCAAACGCCACACACATCGAAAATGGTTGGGAAGTTTGTATGCATAGAGTAGAATAGGGTCTTGTTGCCCTGGGCTCTGTAACTGCGGAAAAGTGCGGGTGGCAAGGGCCGGAAAACGGCGTTTTCGTCACATCTTTGGAAATACTTCTTTAGCTTTATTCATGGGAGGGTGTGTATGCATGCGCGCGTGCGTGAGTTCGCTTCTGTTTGTGTGTGCAATTTTTTTGTTTGTGCGTGTGGAGGAGACCCTGCAGATTTCTGTGATGCATGATATTGTATGATATTATTATTATTTAATGTGTGTACTAGGGGTCATTTTTGCGTCACATTTTGTCCAGCCTTCTGCTTATTCATAGTGTGTTTGGGGAAGGGGGGCGGGTGGGGGGGGGTATGCAAGCGGTGCTGTTTGTGTGTATGTTTGTGTGTGCATGAATGTGGTGATGCTGTGGCGCATGATATTGTATGATATTATTATTATCATTTATGTGTGTTGTGGAGGTCATTTATGCGTACATTGTGCCATGTTTCTTTCCGACAAACTTGACAAAATACATGGGGGTTGCCATCTTCGGGGCTGTGGTGTCGCCATAAGTCCAGCACCACACACATCAAATATGATTTGAAAGTTTGTATGCATAGAGTAGAATAGGGTCTTGGTGCCGTGGGCTCTGTAGCTGATTAAAAGTGCGGGTGGCAAGGGCCGGAAAACGGCGTTTTCGTCACATCTTTGGAAGGCTTCTTCAGCTTATTCATGAGAGGGTGTGTATGCATGCGCGCGTGCGTGCGTTTGCTGGTGTTCTTGTGTGCGATTATTTTTGTTTGTGCGTGTGGAGGAGACCCTGCAGGTTTCTGTGGTGCATGATATTGTATGATAATATTATTTGATGTGTGTTGCGGGGGTCATTTTTGATACACTGTACCCTGTTTCTTTTCGACAAACTTGGCTCCGTACAAGCGAGGTTGCCATCTTCGGGGCTGTGGTGTCGCCACAAGTCAAACGCCACACACATCGAAAATGGTTGGGAAGTTTGTATGCATAGAGTAGAATAGGGTCTTGTTGCCCTGGGCTCTGTAACTGCGGAAAAGTGCGGGTGGCAAGGGCCGGAAAACGGCCTTTTCGTCACATCTTTGGAAATGCTTCTTTAGCTTAATTCATGGGAGGGTGTGTATGCATGCGCGCGTGTGTGCATTCGCTGCTGTTTGTGTGTGCGAATTTTTTTGTTTGTGCGTGTGGAGGAGACCCTGCAGATTTCTGTGATGCATGATATTGTATGATATTATTATTATTTAATGTGTGTACTAGGGGTCATTTTTGCGTCACATTTTGTCCAGCCTTCTGCTTATTCATAGTGTGTTTGGGGAAGGGGGGCGGGTGGGGGGGGGGGGTATGCAAGCGGTGCTGTTTGTGTGTATGTTTGTGTGTGCATTAATGTGGTGATGCTGTGGCGCATGATATTAATGAGATTATTATTATCATTTGATGTGTGTTGTGGTCATTTATGCGTACATTGTGCCATGTTTCTTACCGACAAACTTGACAAAATACATGGGGGTTGCCAACTTCGGGGCTGTGGTGTCGCCATAAGTCCAGCACCACACACATCAAATATGATTTGAAAGTTTGTATGCATAGAGTAGAATAGGGTCTTGGTGCCGTGGGCTCTGTAGCTGATTAAAAGTGCGGGTGGCAAGGGCCGGAAAACGGCGTTTTCGTCACATCTTTGGAAGGCTTCTTCAGCTTATTCATGAGAGGGTGTGTATGCATGCGCGTGTGCGTGCGTTTGCTGGTGTTCTGTGTGCGATTATTTTTGTTTGTGCGTGTGGAGGAGACCCTGCAGGTTTCTGTGGTGCATGATATTGTATGATAATATTATTTGATGTGTGTTGCGGGGGTCATTTTTGGTACACTGTACGCTGTTTCTTTTCGACAAACTTGGCTCCGTACAAGCGAGGTTGCCATCTTCGGGGCTGTGGTGTCGCCACAAGTCAAACGCCACACACATCGAAAATGGTTGGGAAGTTTGTATGCATAGAGTAGAAGAGGGTCTTGTTGCCCTGGGCTCTGTAACTGCGGAAAAGTGCGGGTGGCAAGGGCCGGAAAACGGCGTTTTCGTCACATCTTTGGAAATGCTTCTTTACCTTTATTCATGGGAGGGTGTGTATGCATGCGCGCGTGCGTGCGTTCGCTGCTGTTTGTGTGTGCGAATTTGTTTGTTTGTGCGTGTGGAGGAGACCCTGCAGATTTCTGTGATGCATGATATTGTATGATATTATTATTAT
The DNA here is from genome assembly GCA_030674155.1 of Stramonita haemastoma. Lineage (NCBI taxonomy): Eukaryota > Metazoa > Mollusca > Gastropoda > Neogastropoda > Muricidae > Stramonita > Stramonita haemastoma. The sequence goes on along the minus strand of JASPKP010000104.1, from coordinate 37,145 downwards.
TTAATGTGTGTATTAGGGGTCATTTTTGCGTCACATTTTGTCCAGCCTTCTGCTTATTCATAGTGTGTTTGGGGAAGGGGGGCGGGTGGGGGGGGGGGGGGTATGCAAGCGGTGCTGTTTGTGTGTATGTTTGTGTGTGCATGAATGTGGTGATGCTGTGGCGCATGATATTGTATGATATTATTATTATCATTTGATGTGTGTTGTGGAGGTCATTTATGCGTACATTGTGCCATGTTTCTTTCCGACAAACTTGACAAAATACATGGGGGTTGCCATCTTCGGGGCTGTGGTGTCGCCATAAGTCCAGCGCCACACACATCAAATATGATTTGAAAGTTTGTATGCATAGAGTAGAATAGGGTCTTGGTGCCGTGGGCTCTGTAGCTGATTAAAAGTGCGGGTGGCAAGGGCCGGAAAACGGCGTTTTCCTCACATCTTTGGAAGGCTTCTTCAGCTTATTCATGAGAGGGTGTGTATGCATGCGCGCGTGCGTGCGTTTGCTGGTGTTCTTGTGTGCGATTATTTTTGTTTGTGCATGTGGAGGAGACCCTGCAGGTTTCTGTGGTGCATGATATTGTATGATAATATTATTTGATGTGTGTTGCGGGGGTCATTTTTGGTACACTGTACCCTGTTTCTTTTCGACAAACTTGGCTCTGTTCAAGCGGGGTTGCCATCTTCGGGGCTGTGGTGTCGCCACAAGTCAAACGCCACACACATCGAAAATGGTTGGGAAGTTTGTATGCATAGAGTAGAAGAGGGTCTTGTTGCCCTGGGCTCTGTAACTGCGGAAAAGTGCGGGTGGCAAGGGCCGGAAAACGGCGTTTTCGTTACATCTTTGGAAATGCTTCTTTAGCTTAATTCATGGGAGGGTGTGTATGCATGCGCGCGTGCTTGCGTTCGCTGCTGTTTGTGTGTACGAATATTTTTGTTTGTACGTGTGAAGGAGACCCTGCAGATTTCTGTGGTGCATGATATTGTATGATATTATTATTATTTAATGTGTGTATCAGGGGTCATTATTGCGTCACATTTTGTCAAGCCTTCTGCTTATTCATAGTGTGTTTGGGGAAGGGGGGGGGGGGGGGGGTATGCAAGCGGTGCTGTTTGTGTGTACGTTTGTGTGTGCATGAATGTGGTGATGCTGTGGCGCATGATATTGTATGATATTATTATTATCATTAATATATAGTTGGGCATTGTTCTGACACAGAAACATCATTTCTACTAAATACAACTTAGAATCACGGCAGATTTCTCTATGTAAAATTCGGCCTGATCTCCTGTCTGCATGTGTATGTGTTTCCCTATCAGAGTTGGGGGGGGGGGGGGGGGCACAGAATTTTGCCAACTCTCTTGTTGTGGATTCTTTTACGCGTGCTAAATGCGTGTTGCGCACGTGACCTCGGTTTATCATCTCACCTGGAAGACTATCACCCAGACCATCCGTCACGGTCTAGAGACAGTTTAGGGCACAAACGAATATTGAACATGGATCTGTATATCAAACCCGGACTTTACACTTTCTAATTAAGCGATTCCCCAAGCTGCATTATGCAAGTTAAATGCAATGAGATAATTCTGTCTGTCTGTCTGTCTGTCTGTCTGTCTGTCTGTCTGTCTGTCTGTCTGTCTCTCTCTCTCTCTCTCTCTCTCTCTCTCTCTCTCTCTCTCTCTCTCTCTCTCTCTCTCTCTCTCTCTCTCTCTCTCTCTCTCTCTCATTAGTCATTCATTCTCATTCCAGAAAAAGTATATACTCTATAGAGTGTCCCATGTATCGGCATGATTTCTTTGAGTTTGAAACAAAATGTCTTCTGAAGTCGAGCAAAATGATGATCTTGGGATATCTACCGTCAGTGTGGTATTTTAGGGATGTAAATTATATCATATTTTCAAAACTAGACATGAAAGAATTCTTCGTGGAGCAAGTTATTTTGTAGGTTTCTTTAATTAACTCCCTTGAAACGGGGTTCCTTTATGAATTTTAGTAAGAACAAAGAAGACAACAGCGTTCTTGCTAAGGGAGGCAATTCAAGGCATGGGGCGATAATCCTTTATGAATTTTAGTAGTTTTAAAGAAGGCCACTGTGTTTTTCATGGTCAGGGGAGGGAATTCTAGGCGTCGCACATTAGCGCAACATGGACCAATGGATATATAGGCAAAATAAGACAAATGAAATGTAAATTGTATTTTTAATATTTTTCCTAGCATGATTTTCAAAAAAAAAGTATTCTATTGTAGATGTTCTCTGTTCGGCATAATAGACTATTGCTACCCACTTCCCCACACATAAAAAGGGAGTGAGAGAAGGCCTTCTAAGTACATATCCGGCACACCCTGCATGTAAATCTCTCCGCAGGACAGCAGGTTATAAAAATGAGTGCTAAGGTAATAGTTATGTTCAGTGTGTAGACTATAAAATATGATATCCCTCAAAAACTATAATTGTTTCCTGTTGTCTTTTTTTTTTCTCTCTCTTTTTTTCCAGAGGGAAAGAATGTGTACCTGCAGTGACCTGTTCGTTTACTTACCGCATGTTCCTTTATCTTACTGATTGTCAGATTGTTGTTTTGTAGTTGTGCTTTTTCCGAAGGCGTTCCTTCTTGATTTGTTGATAGTTCCTTTAGAATGAAGTTTATTGATGACATGCAGGCGAACCTGTGAGTGAATGAGTGAATGAATGAATGAATGTGTGTGTGAGAGAAAGAGGGGGTTTTTTCTACCCTTTTATCAAAATGTTTTGTTTTATATGACTTGTTTTGTAGATAGATGGTGGTGGATTGATGTTTTCAGTCATTTACCTCATTACGTTCTCATGTTTGCTCTTTATTGCGCTATTATTTTCAAATAAAAATTATCATTTGATTCTTACTTCTTATTTTGGTTTCTAAATGCGTGCCTTTCTAAAAAAAAAATTACCTTATTAATGTATTGCTTTCTTATTTCTTGTCTGTTGTTTGCTACTTAGTATTGTTTCTTGCTCTTGGTATTTTGGTCATTATCATTGTTGTTTAGTTAGGGAGGTTTTTTAAAATCTTGATGTATCTCTGATAAGGGCGGGGATTGGATGTAAAAAAGCACACGAGTGCTTATTCATTATCCTCGAATAAAAGAATTTGCCGTGCCTTTGCCGACAAACTTGGCAAAATACATGGGGGTTGCCATCTTCGGGGCTGTTGTGTCGCCATAAGTCCAGCGCCACACACATCAAATATGATTTGAAAGTTTGTATGCATAGAGTAGAATGGGTCTTCGTGCCGTGGGCTCTGTAACTGATTAAAAGTACGGGTGGCAAGGGCCCGAAAACGCGTTTTCGTCACATCTTTGGAAGGCTTCTTAAGCTTATTCATGAGAGGGTGTGTATGCATGCGCGCGTGCGTGCGTTTGCTGGTGTTCCTGTGTGCGATTATTTTTGTTTGTGCGTGTGGAGGAGACCCTGCAGATTTCTGTGGTGCATGATATTGTATGATATTAGTATTTGATGTGTGTTGCGAGGGTCATTTTTGGTACACTGTACCCTGTTTCTTTGCGACAAACTTGGCTCTGTACAAGCGGGGTTGCCATCTTCGGGGCTGTGGTGTCGCCACAAGTCAAACGCCACACACATCGAAAATGGTTGGGAAGTTTGTATGCATAGAGTAGACTAGGGTCTTGGTGCCGTGGGCTCTGTAACTGCGGAAAAGTGCGGGGTGGCAAGGGCCGGAAAACGGCGTTTTCGTCACATCTTTGGAAATGCTTCTTTAGCTTTATTCATGGGAGGGTGTGTATGCATGCGCGCGTGCGTGCGGTCGCTGCTGCTTGTGTATGCGAATTTTTTTGTTTGTGCGTGTGGAGAAGACCCTGCAGATTTCTGTGGTACATGGTATTGTATGATATTATTATTTAATGTGTGTACTATGGGTCATTATTGCGTCACATTTTGTCGAGCCTTCTGCTTATTCATAGTGTGTTTGGGGAAGGGGGGGGGGGGGGGGGGGCAAGGGGGGTATGCAAGCGGTGCTGTTTGTGTGTACGTTTGTGTGTGCATGAATGTGGTGATGCTGTGGCGCATGATATTTAATGATATTATTATTATTTGATGTATGTTGTGGGGGTGATTTATGCATACATTGTACCATGTTTCTTTCCGACAAACTTGGCAAAATACTTGGGGGTTTCCATCTTCGGGGCTGTTGTGTCGCCATGAGTCCAGCGCCACACACATCAAATATGATTTTGAAGTTTGTATGCATAGTGTAGAATAGGGTCTTGGTGCCGTGGGCTCTGTAACTGATTAAAAGTGCGGGTGGCAAGGGCCCGAAAACGGCGTTTTCGTCACATCTTTGGAAGGCTTCTTCAGCTTATTCATGAGAGGGTGTGTATGCATGCGCGCGTGCGTGCGTTTGCTGGTGTTCCTGTGTGCGATTATTTTTGTTTGTGCGTGTGGAGGAGACCCTGCAGATTTCTGTGGTACATGATATTGTATGATAATATTATTTGATGTGTGTTGCGGGGGTCATTTTTGATACACTGTACCCTGTTTCTTTGCGACCAACTTGGCTCTGCACAAGCGGGGTTGCCATCTTCGGGGCTGTGGCGTCGCCACAAGTCAAATGCCATCTCACTCACTCAATCCTCGTGGCCCCGCTGGGGGGGGGGGGGGGGGGGGCATAAGGCACAGATAGGGGACCTCCAGGCAGTCCTGTCTTGGGCAAGCCACCGCAACTCAGTCCAGGTCTTTCCCATTATCTTCATTTCCTCCTCCACAGTCCTTCTCCAGGTCCCAAGGGGTCGGCCTCTGTTTCGCTTCCCAGGAAGTGCCCAGGACAAGGCCTCAAGAGGGTGTCTGCCTTTCTTCATGCATAAGACATGGCCAAGCCAGGTCCAGCGCTGTTGCTTCACCTGCAGCACAATGTTGTTGAAGCCTGTCCTCCTCCAGATTTCCTCATTCGTCGCTCTCTGCTCCCACCTAATCTTGAGAATCCTCCTCAGGCACCTCCCCTCAAAGCCTCTCAACCTGCTCTCCAACTTCTTGTTCACTCTCCACGTTTCTGCACCGTAGAGAAGAGTCGAGCGGACGTTTGAACGGTATCTGTTTAGTTTTGTCCTAGTGCTGAGGGATGCAGAGCTCCAGACGTTCTTTAGTTTCTTGAAGGCCTGAGCTGCCAGGCCAATCCTTGCTGCAATCTCTCTTTCAATGTTGCTGTCTGCAGATATGGTGCTCCCCAAGTACTTGAAGTATGTGACTTCTTTGAGTGCTTTTCCGTCTACTGTCACTGGCTGCTGTGATTTGTTTTTCACCTTCATGATTTTTAGTCAAACGCCATACACATCGAAAACGGTTGGGAAGTTTGTATGCATAGAGTAGAAGAGGGTCTTGGTGCCGTGGGCTCTGTAACTGCGCAAAAGTGCGGGTGGCAAGGGCCCGAAAACGGCGTTTTCGTCACATCTTTGGAAATGCTTCTTTAGCTTTATTCATGGGAGGGTGTGTATGCATGCACGCGTGCGTGCGTTCGCTGCTGTTTGTGTGTGCAAATTTTTTTGTTTGTGCGTGTGGAGGAGACCCTGCAGATTTCTGTGGTGCATGATATTGTATGATATTATTATTTGATGTGTGTTGCGGGGGTCATTTTTGGTACACTGTACCCTGTTTCTTTGTGACAAACTTCGCTCTGTACAATGGAATTGGCACTCATGTGGGTTTTTTTGTATCCAGCCCCACGTGTATGCAGTTTTGAACATTTTTTCATCCACACTAACTAGCTCACAATGGCCTACTCTTTCATAAAGCAGAACAGGTTTTAGTGTGTTAGGATGATGTTCTGCATGCCTTGGCACAGGGGATTTCAGTTTATAATCTCATCCAAATGAATTTTTGAAAAGTGGAGTGGGCACTGATGTTAACTCTAGAGGAAAAGATCCTCTGAAACTAGATTCGAACCCTGGTCAGCAGCTCACAAGAGCATCACTCTAACCACCAGCTATCCTGTCCCCTTGAGCTGCTTGCCTCTTGAAAGCCTTAGTGGAATCTGGATTGGAAGAGGGGAGGGGCTGTCCTGTGGAAAAGGGGTGGGGAGGAGTAGGGAAGGGGTGGTAAGCCACTTACACACCTGGCCAATCAACAATGGTGATCTGGTTCATTGGCAGGGAACAAAGCAAGACTGAAGGGGTGGTAGAAAGAGGGAGGGGGAAAGGGAGGGAGTGGCCTGGGATATAGGAGGTACCAACTGATGAAAAGTAGAATCAATCCTTCCATTTCCCCAAAGAACAAGCTGCAATAGTTTTCCAAAACTGGTGCAACAAGTAGAAAAAAAACATCACAAAAAGCATATCAAAAACATAGGAAAAAGTAGGTTTCGGAAGTTGCTGAACAACAATAAAGGAAAGAACTCCAATGAACACTCTGAGACTGCTGTCTGCTACAGCTGGCCTGCCTCACGCACTGCCCATCCTCCCTCACTGAACAAGGCTCCACCCACTTTTGCCACTGTCATGGGCGGGGCAACACGTGTGGTACTACTGATTCTTTTCTTGATGAGCCTAAATGACAGCTGTTTGGAAAGGAAGCACACACTGCCATCCTCCCTGACTGAACAAGGATCCACCCACTATTAACACTGTCATGGGCGGGGCAACACTGCAGTACTACTGATTCTTATCTTGATGAGCCTAAATGACAGCTCTTTTCCAATGAAACACACACTACTAGTAACTGCTCAGTTGTTTTAAGTAAGACAAAATGTGGTGTGTATTGCACTGATGTCTGTATTTTACTCTCACGTCATCTGTTTGTCTGTCTGTTGGTCTGTCTGCCTGTCTCTTTGTCTTCCTGTTTGTCTTCCTGTTTTTCTATCTGTTTATCAGTCTGTCTGTTGGCTTGCCTGCCTGTCTGTCTATATCCCTGTCTGTCTGTCTGTTTGTCTGTCTGCCTGTCTGTTTATCTGTCTGCCTGTCTTCTGTCTGTCTGCCTGTTTATGTCTGTCAGTCTGCCTGTTTATATGTTTGTCTGTCTGCCTGTCTTCTGTCTGTCTGCCTGTTTATGTCTGTCGGTCTGCCTGTTTATATGTTTGTCTGTCTGCCTGTCTTTTGTCTGCCTGTTTATGTCTGTCAGTCTGCCTGTTTATATGTCTGTCTTTTGTCTGTCTATTACTCAGATAAGTCACACCTTCTCTTGCCTCCAGACCCCATCCTTGGGTTCAGAAGTTGTAGAACTCTTGAAGCAACAGTGCAGTGTGCTGCAGGTCACTGTGCCCTCCCTCCCTTAGGTCTGTAATTATTCTGTAGCCAGTGGTGGAGGGGAAAGAACTGCTGTCAGTTTCCCTCACTTTCAGTCCAGGATTATCTCCATTATTGGAACTGTTCCGTGTTCAAGGAAAAAAATCTGAAGTTCTCTCTCCAACTGATTGATTGAGTGATTGATTTATTGAATTGTCGATTTATTGATTGATTGAAGGATTGATTGATTGAATAATTGATTGATTGATTGATTGATTGATTGATTGATTGAAGGATTGGTTGGATGGATGATTGATTGATTGAGGATTGATGGATTTAATTACTGAATGATTCATTCATTCATTTCTGATTGGTTGGTTGATTAGTTGATTGATTTGTTGGTTGGTTGATTGATTGACTAAAAGAATAATTGATTGATTGGTTAGTTGGTTGGCTGGCTGGCTGGCTGGCTGGCTGGTTGGTTGACTCATAGATTTATTGGTAATATCTTTTTATAACCGAGGGTTACAGACAAGTATTGACATACTTTTCCAGCCCTTATCCTGGTGGGGACTGTCCTTAACGATCACAACTAAGGATTTCAAGAAAGAGTGGAAGGGAGGGAGGGAGAGAGACAGACAGACAGAAACAGAGGGAGACAGAGAATGAGATTGAGGATGAGACACAGAGAGAGACTTAGGGACAGAGAGAGGGAGGGGGTATTATCAGTAAAAGATCAACTGTAATTCTATTGTCAATCTGAACCTGGCATCAACAACACCAAGTCAATAACAGAAAAAACTGAAATCAATAACCCCCCCCCCCCCCCCCTCAAAAAAAAAAGAAGCATGAGTTGCAAAAATGCAACATATTACATATTACATTAAATACAACATCTGTGTATGTTTGTTATGCATGTGTGTGTGTGTGCATGTGTGTCTGTGGGTCTGTTGGTCTGTGTGTGCATGCATGTGGGTCCCCCATAATAATGACTATAGTTTAATATCAATCGAAGTCTAAAATTCCACAACCTGACCCCCACCAGCCTTTAATGGCTCCTAGGGGAAAAGAGGGTCTGGTGCTAAGCAACTTATTTCATGGTAGAGGTCACATTTATTTATTTATTTATTTATTTATTTATTTATTCATTTATTTATTTATTTATTCATTCATTCATATCCAGGATAATCGAATAAGCATTCATGCAATTTTCTACTGTCAATCCTGGTGTGTTTGCAATGTTGTAAATTTTGTCATCTGTTCTCACCAGCACACAATGGCCCAGTTTAGGAAAAGTGGAAAAGGATTTAAGGTGTGCACAGGATGTTCTGCAAATGTGGGTTTGCACACAGTTTGTAGTTAATTAAGCATGTAATGTAAGGTAAGAAAATCAATGTTCTTAAGATCCAATGGCTAATCATTTTTTCATTCATTTTCCATTAAAAAAACAACAACACTTTTTTCTCTCTTAAATAGTTTCAGGCCAGCATTTCTTGTTAATCACTACCCCACAAATGTAAAATCCTCTGGCACTGGCAGGACTCTTCAATCAGAATTTTCCTGGCAGTGAGCTGCTTAATTAATATGGTTCATTATCACAACTAGAGAGGTAGAGAGAGAGGAGAGGGTGGGGGGCTGGTCAGATTTTACAGTCAGACTGGATGGTGTTATATCAAAACAACAACAACAACAGCAGCAACAACAATGAAAATAACAACAACAACAGCAACAACAACAACAGCAAGCCAGAATAACACTTCACAGCTGTTCACAGTACAAGACATGCTCAGGATCCACAGAACAGCCAGTAGGTTGTTTCCCTTCCACTGTCATCTTTTTTAGCATGATGTGAGAATGCTTGCTTGATACCAGAGCGTGTTTGTGTGTGTGTGTGTGTGTGTGTGTGTGTGTGTGTGTGTGGTGCCCAGGGTGCAGCTCATCCATGTGTGTGTATGGGAATCAGTGGCCTAGAGGTAATGCAGCAGTCTAGAAAGCAAAAACTTCCGTTAAAGTGTGGATAGTTTGAATCCCTTTTGGGCTCAAAATGTTTACCCCACCTATAAGACATGAGTGGTAGCCTGGATCCTAGTTTTTCAGTCAAAAAAACAAGGTCCTGTGTGTTACACATAATTATTTAGTGCACATAAAAGAACCCAACAAGAGAGTTGTCCCTGATAAAATTCTAGAGAAAAATGCCACTCTGATAGGGAGTCAAATACAGTTGCAGACAGGAAGAGAAACAAAATATAAAATGGGTGATGCTGCTCTTGTGGCTATTCTGGGAGAGCAGCCTGAGTTTCAGGCAGAGAAGTCTGCTATGACTTCAAGTGGAATAAAATGTAAAAATCTATATTTAAAAAGTGCCCATGTGTGTATGTGTGTGAGGGGGGAGGGACGGGGTGGATGTTGAAGGGTATGCACTTATAATGAAGGAGAGAAGACCTTAG
>JASPKP010000104.1:0-22500 GCA_030674155.1 Stramonita haemastoma | reverse complement strand
ACATGGCATAAACATATTGAATACGTTTTAACTAAAGCAAGAAAAAGCTTAAGCATTTTGAAAATTGTCAGTAACCAGCCTTGGGGCCAAGATATTTTCACCTTGTTGCATCTTTCAACATCGCTAATTCGTTCAAAATTAACCTTTGCCCAGGAAGTATTTTTTGGTGCCCCAAAATATCTTTTGAAAAAACTCCAAAGCATAGACTGCAGGGCATATAAACTTGCTCTTGGCCTACCTATCCACGCTTCATGTTTAAAAACATACAGTGCCTCAGGGGTTTTACCTTTGGAAGATTATAGGAGTGTTGCTTGCAGTAAATTTGTTTTGAGAAGTCTGACTGTTCAAAACGATTTGGAATCAGTCATTAATCTTAAGTCGGATAACCATTTTCCAAAGAGAGCAAGATCTATATCATCACATATCACATTGAGAACATACACATCAGACATTTTTACAAAGTCTGGGTTGAATCCAACAGGTAATATAGCACAGCGGGATGTAGTGCCCCCAGTTCCATTCTGGGAACTCAACAGAGCAAAGTTTGACATCAATTATATTGATCTAGCGAAAAAAGACAATATCAATTTAGTGTCTTCTCATGCCAAAATTCATTTGGAAGACAATTATCCCAATCACTTAAAAGTGTTCACAGACGGTTCAGTATTAAACAATAATGCTGGTGCTGCTTATATTATACCAGATCTAAAAACTCAAAACCAATTTCATCTTGGAAAAGATATCTCGATATTTACAGCCGAACTAATCGCAATATTGATGGCCCTAAATTTTCTGGTTAGTTTTCCTAAAATAATCTTTCAGATTCTGTTTTGTGTAGATTCTAAATCTGTAATTCATGCCATTAATTCTTTACAAACAAAAGTTAGATCTGAAATCGTTATTGAAATTTGTCATTTAATTCATGTTTTATCTTTAAAGGGCTCGGAACTAACCTTCTGTTGGATTCCATCCCACAGTGGTTTTTACTACAATGAAAAAGTGGACATCCTAGCAAAGAAAGGAGCAAAGGGTTCATTGGAGGTGTCACATTTAGTACTCCCATTTTCACTTCAAGAGTGTTATCATATTGTAATAAAATCACAAGAAAAGTTATTTCAGTGCGAGGAAATGAGGCTCGGGTGTCTAGGTGCTCACAAAGAACTACGTAAATTTGAGTCTTTTGTTAAAACACGAGAACGTGATGTATATTGTTCAAAGCAGATTGTTTCCTTAGCTTGTAGATGGAAATTGAATTGCTTTAAGACAAAATATGTTAGAAATATTTTTTGCATATGCGGTAATGATATAACAGTAGATCATGTACTAACATGCAGCAGCTTAAAAGGGCATATTCCCGTTTTGATGGTAAATTCTCCATCAGCTATCTTTAACAATCTGTCACTTATGTATGACTTTTTTAGATCGTTGATTCATAGTCCAGTTGGTTTGTTATTGTGATTGCTTTGGACTCTAAAGATGCTCTAATCGGATTTTTTTTTTTTTTTTTTTTTGGTCATGTTTGTGAGGGTTTTTTTTTTTTTTTTTTTTTTTTTTTTTTTTTTTGGGTAGTATTTTTCTTGTACTTGGTATTTGTATTCCTACTGTTGTTTATTTTTGTTTGGTTTTGGGGGGTGAGGGCTAGGAGATGTTGCTGATTGTAGCTGATTTTTCGCTGTTATTGTTGGGTATTCCCGTTCTTTTTTCTGGGAGGGGTATTTTGTGTTTTCTTATGTGAAATTAAGTAACTATTAAGTTACGTTTTTTATTGGAATTACTGATTTTGTTAGAGATTGTTAGAACTGCATTTCCCGTTTTTGCTTACTGTATGTAGTTCAATAGGTTAGTGACAAAAAGGTTGTGTTTTTTTTTTTTTTTTTTGTGTTTTTTTTTAAATTTTAATTTACTTAGCAAGTATTGACTCCCTGAAATTCTTTATCCCACACATTGCCAACTACACCCTCTTTTCCTGACACTCATACACCCTCCTACTCCCCCCCCCCTCCTGTCTAATATCACAATTTGTGAAAAGACGTTAAATGAATTTGAACACACACACACACACACACACATACACATACACACGCACACACACACGCACGACACGAACGCACACACACACACACACACACACACACACACACACACACACACACACACACACACACACACACACACCCCCTTCTTTTACTCTTCTCCTAATAGTACGGTCATAATTATTTTTTTTGTATTTTGTCTTTTTTGTCATCAGAAACTTCACAGCAACCTCAGAACATCTTACCTTAATTGGCCTGTTGTGATCCACATTTGTTTTTAGCTGGGTTGGGCCTTTGTCATATTGAGGTTAGGGAATTTAGGAAGGAAATGCTTCAACAAAGCCTTCGTAGAGCTTTGTGCTATGGAGTTTACATCAGGAATATGTCAGACCTGAAGTTTTCAGAATGGGGATAGTCTTGCTATCCCGAAGGTTTTTCGTACGGGGATATTCTGCTATCCCCAAGTGTTCAGAATGGGGATATTCTGCTATCCCCAAAGTTTTCAGAATGGGGATTATCTGTTATCCCCAAAGTTTTCAAAATGGGGATACTCTGTTATTCCAGAGTTTTCAGAATGGGGATATTCTGCTATTCCCAGAGATCTCAGACTGGGGATATTCTGCTATTCCCGAAGTTGTAAGTGTTTTAGTGTTCACGAGTCCCGACCATGCAGATGTTAGCACTGAAGTTCTTTGTCAGACGATGTCTTTGCCATTGAACTGAACTGCCCTGCCAGTTGCCTTTGAACGATCACTGGGCACCACATTTCTGATTGCATCTTCTGATCTCTTGCTAAAAGAAAAGGTAGAATTAAATAAACAGAATAGGACAGATTAAAATAAATGAAATAAAATGTTAAAACCTTCTGCCAAAAAAATGATAAAATAGGAAAATAAAACCAAAATAGCTTAGTATTAGAAGATAAAACTAGTTTTAATGGGGGTAAACAACAAAAAAAGCATAAAAAAGAGTAGAATTAGATTTCAAACTAGGGACCAAACAGCGCAAGAGATGGAAGGAGAGCAATCTGGGTGACAGTGATGTCTTGGTGTTGAAACAATGACGCCACCTACAAAGGCTTTTGAGATGCTGGTGATGAAGGTTGCCTCATCTTTGGGACAGTGGCTCTGAGGGAGTGTGACTTTTTCTTTGGAACAGTGGTTATGGGGGAGAGCTATTCTCTCACCTACTGGCATCTTTGAGACAGTGGTTCTGAGGGAGTGTGACTTCATCTTTGGCACAGTGGTTCTAAGGAGTGTGACTGCCGTCCCCCCACATTTTCCAAGCATTTCCTTCAGTTTCTTGCTTCCCACCCTTTATTGGACACGGGTCCTGACCTGGTTAGTCGTCATGTGGATCACATAGGAGTCATCGCTCTTGCAACGGAGCTGTGTCATGTGGACCACATAGGAGTCATCACTATAGCAACGGCCATTGACACAAAGGGCTATGCATGTTGGATCACCTGGGAAATTCTCTTCAGACGTTGGGCTGTCATCTGGGGAACTCTCCCCATCACGATCTTACACTGTAAGTAATGATGACAATAATGATGATGATGATGATGACACGACGACGTGACAATGACGATGATGATGATAAATAATATTTAAAAATATATCTAGAACTTCCATAGCGCTATATCCTGTAAAACAAATCAAAGCCTTGCATTCAACCTATCATGATACATGCAACTGATCACGTTCTGACAAAAAGAAAACTCTCTCTCATTCGTTACTCTCTCACTCGCTCTCTCACTCGTTCTCTCTCTCTCTCTCTCTCTCTCTCTCTCTCTCTCTCTCTCTCTCTCTCTCTCTCTCTCTCTCTCTCTCTCTGTCTCTTCTCGTCTCTCTCTCTCTCTCTCTCTCTCTCCTCTCTCTCTCTCTCTTCTCTCTCTCTCTCTCTCTCTCTCTCTCTCTCTCTTCTCTCTCTCTCTCTCTTCAAGGCGGATGAAAACAGTATGTGTGCTTACTTACTCGTTACCTTCGAAAATAAGTATTCATTCATTCATTCTTTGTCCCTCTCTCACTGTGTCCCTCTCTCTGTGTGTCCCTCTGTCTGTGTGTGTCTCTCTCTCCCCAAACATAAAAATAAAGATAAAATAAGATAAAAATGAGACTGAGGAGTTGTCAGTGTTGGGTCAGGCTGCTGATTCAAACACTCCCTAATGTCATCTGTGTGTGAGTCCCAGTCCTTCCCATGGCTCTGAGTCAGGGCTGGCTAGATTGAAAGAAGGAAAAAAAGGAATAAAGAACTCCCTTCATGCTGCTTGTGTGGATTTGGAACCATGACCCAACTACCAAGAATCCGTGTGCTACCTAGCTGGCTGTTGATTTATCTTTGTTCTCACACACACACACACACACACACACACACACACACACACACACACAACACACACACACACACACATCACACATATATATATATATATATATATATATATATATATATATATATATATATCGTTTAGTTCTAAGGTTTCCTGATATCTTTTTTTTCTTTCTAAAGTCTGGGAATTGTGTTTGTTTGACTGTTTGACCAGGGACAACAAGAGCCAGAATAGTTCAAGTCTGGCGTCATCAGTCACCGAATGAGGGGAAGCATCACCTGTGCCAGCCTCCACCACCAGAACAGCTTCAGTCAGGTCCAGCACTATCCATCAGTCACAGAATGAGGGGAAGCATCACAGCTGTAAGTTCTATGCACCTGCCTGCATAAAGCAGAAACGAGACCCAGGTTAGAAAATATTACTTTAAATTTCATTTGTGGCCAACCATTTTATTTTTTACTAAATGGCCTCTATCTCTCCTTGTTGATGAAGAGATAAACATAGGTAAATCAAGGTCATTTCACTGTTTCTTTCTGTGATTGTGAGCATTTTTGCAAAGTGATTCATCAACTTAGAAAGACTTTCAAATAATCTTGAAAATGAAATTAAAATTTTGTACTGGTTTCGAGTTTGTTCTGAAATATTGAAACAAATAAATTTGAACTCGTAATGTAATTATGAGCTATTCTCGATATAAAAGAATAAATAAATAAATACGTAAATAAAATAAATAAATAATAGATATAGTACATAATTGGGCATTATGGTACACATTGCAAATAATAATCCTTAATTCCGTCTCTTTTGAAGTAACTTGGTCAGGAGTCTGTCATGTTTGTCCAAGAAAACCAGCAGAATTTTCAGTGTTACTGATTGGGACTGCCTTGCTTTCAGGGGCTGTGGGACTGGAACCAAGGACCCGTGTGCAGTGGCCGCCATCATGAACTGGGGTCCTTTGTGGAAGAGTGGTAATGCTGTGGTTTAAAGAAAAGTATACTAAGTCTTTGTTGTCATTGGGCTGTAAAAGCCAAAGGCCTTTTTTTTTTTTTTTTTTTTTTTAACTAATTAATTGCCTGTATCCCTCATTGTTGACGAAAAAGATAACCATGATTATGTAAATCAAGGCTATTTAACTTTTTTTTCTGTGTTTGTGAACATTTTGCAAATTGATTCATCGACTTAAAAAGACTGCTTTTAAATAGTTTTGAAAATTAAATGTAACATTATATACTAGTTTCGTGTTTGTTTTGAAATATTGAAACAATGAAATTTGCACTCATTAAATAATATATTCCTTAATTCAGTTTCTTTTTAAGTAACTTGGTCAGGAGTCTGTCATGATTGTCCAAGAAAACCAGCAAAATTTTCAGTGGTATTGATTTGGACTACCTTGCTTTCAGGGGCTGTGAGACTGGAACTATGGACCCCGTGTGCAGTTGCCGCCATCATGAACTGCGGTCCTTTGTGGAAGAGTGGTAATGCTGTGGTTTAAAGACAGGTATGAAAAACTCTTTGTTGTCATTGGGCTGGAAAGCCAAATATAGAATGTATTTTCGCTGAATATGATTTTGTTTTTCAAAGTGTTATTTCCAGTTTAAGCATATGAAGTGAATCTGAAATATGATAGTCTTTAAAAAGTACTTATGAAGGTTTATCTTCCCCAAATTGAAGAGACTAAATCCTTTTAGATTTGAGCTAGTAAAGCAGAACAGGAAATGAGACAAGTCTTTTTCAGCTGATAAAGCGACATAGAAGTCTTGTGAATCTATTGTTTAAGGGATAACATGAAATCCGGCTTAGGCTAGTAGATCTGTGAACATTTCCCTGTCACTGACATTTCTTCACTGCTTTCAGGAGCTCCAGGACTGGAGTCAAGTGCCAAAGAACAGACACGCCATCCGGCACAGCATGTCAGTTACCAGGACGTGACGAGGGTAACATCAAATTCCATCTGTTCCTTTTCTGGCCCAGGCCAAAGCTTTGTCAGTTATTGATGTGAGCTAAGGGCCAAGGTCTCGACTGACATGGTGTTAGATTTTAAATGGTGTGTTGAAGTTGTCTTCAGCCGGGACACGCTCGTAGCGAAGAATCCTGCACTCTAAAGGAGAAAAATCCTCTGAAGTTGGAGTATGGCTGCCTTCATGGCGAAGTACTCGAAAAGTCATACATGCAAACTCCTCATCCAGAATGTACTTAACAATCTGACAGTGACGTATGGTATTGTAACTGCTCTCCAGCTGGTAATATGATGTAATGTAATGTAACATAATGTAACAATCTGACAGTGACGTATGGTATTGTAACTGCTCTCCAGCTGGTAATATGATGTAATGTAATGTAACCTAATTCGTACAATTCTGCTAGTGAATATGTATTGTAACTGTCTCTATGCTGGTAAATAATGTTAATGTAATAATGTAACAATCTGACAGTGACGTATGGTATTCTGACTCCTCTGCAGCTGGTAATATAATGTAACAATCTGACAGTGACATAATAAAGGGTATTCTGACTCCTCTCCAGCTGGTATTATGCTTTGTAAGAAATAGTAATAAATAAATAAATAAAAATAAATAACAAACACGACACCTGTGTGCTTTGAGAAGTAACCTATCAGCATAATCCTGAAAACTGATTTATATTTTACATTTTGAAGCAGGAGACTTTGGCTTGACCTTTAACACTGTCAGTCAACAAGCCCATCAGTGTGTGATGAAAGGTAAGAAAAAAATCACAGGAGGCCAGGTTTGTGTGTGCAGTGCAATGCAGTGCATGGTTTGGTTTATGTTGATGCCACTTTCAGCAGTGCCTAGGCTGCAGCATAGGATGAGCTGCAAGAAGTCAAGTTTCTAGAAGGACAAAAGTTTGAGGCTTATGGTTAACGAGTTACCTGTAGCTGAAAACGACCAAGGTCGTAAAGTAGCACAAATCAGTATCACTGGCCAAACAACCATTTCCCAAACTTTTTTTTTTTTTAATAGTTTCCATTCCAAATCAGTATCACTGGCCCAGCAGACAACCATTTCCCAAACTTTTATTATTTTTCAATTTCTATCGGCATAAAAACATGTAAAACGGTCACATACGCAAAATTTCATTTCAAATAAACCTCGGAGCTCTAGCCAAAGAATAACAAAAACGAAAAATAAATGCAGTGAATGATGATAATGATGATTGTGACGTGTGTTCTGGCAGGAAGGTGAGGACACCAACCATCCAGGACTTCGCCGTCGCTGCACAAGACTTCGCCGTGGCCTCAGAAGACATCCCGTTGCCGCAGAAGACATCGCTGTCACCGCAGAAGACATCGCCTGATCTGATTAATGATAGTCGTGATTTGAAGTTTTGTTGCCTGATTGTATTTGAAATGACAAGTGTTTGAGAGAGGAGAGTTATTTTGTAGTACATTGCTGAAAATGGTGGTAGATTTTTAATCATTATACTGGTTTTCTTCCTTTATCTTTTTTGTAACCAGAATGACAATTATTTTAACGCTTCCCTTCCCTTGTTTAAAAGCATTTTCTTCATGAATGGAACAAATGAGAGATGGGGCGGGATAGCTCAGTAGTCAGAGCAGTCGCTTTCCCCCAGCCAATGTTAAGCAGCGTCGAGTGTGGTTGCCAACTGGATGGGTGACCATTTGCGCACCTTGGTTTGATTACAGTCCCCAGTTCACCCAGCTGTCAATGGGTACCTGTCCTCTTTAGGGTTAGGGAAGGTAAAGCAGCGAGGGAGAGGAGATGGGCACCACCCTCAATATGCTGACCCCTAGAGAAGCTGAGGTCTCTGATGCCTCACTCCCTACGACCACACAGGTTATGGGACACCTTTTACTTTTACCTTTACTATTACAGTATTGTGAAGCAATTGATGTGGTGATCTGCCTCTGGTTATCTTTCCATGATTTTACTGCAGTGTACATTATAGTGTCCAGTTAGAGGGTGCTGTGTGTGTGTGTGTGTGATGTTGTTGTCGTGTTGTGTGTGTGTGTGTGTTTGTGTGCTTTGTGTGTTGTGTGTGACTGTGTGTGTGTGTATGTGACTGTGGTGTGTGTGTATCGTGTGTGTGTGGACTGTGTGTGTGTGTGACTCTTGTGTGTGTGTGTTGTGTGTGTGTGCTTGTGTGGACTCTGTGTGTGTGTGTGTGTGTGTGTGACTCTGTGTGTGTGTGTGATTCTGTGTGTGATGTGTGTGTGGTGGTGGGGGGGGGGTTATCAAAGGAGGGGACATGGGCGTTATTCTGGGAAAAGGGTGTAAGGAGGAGGGGTTAGGACACAAGTGGGGATCAGTGGGGATAGAAAAGAGAGCGACTGATGGGATAGACTTTTTCAGCAAGGCTACATTTTAAATGTTTTGGCCGTTATTTTTGTTTTAATCACATGGGTTTTTGGGGGGGTGTGTGTTTTTTTTGGGGTGTGTGTTAATTATTTTTTTTACATGGATATATCCCGTGAGGTTCTGGGTTCGACTCTCAGCCCTACACTTTCTCTCTAGTTTGACGTGAAAATCAAATTACATATTTAAAAAAAGAAAACAAATCCCATGACAGTTGAAAATCGAAAAGAGCAGGGCGGTACCTCGACTGTCCTGGCAAAATTGGTAGGTCGATTTCTCAACTATATCCCTAAAGTTGGAATGCCGCTACCTAAATGGTTGGGCTAAGCTGCATACGCTACAAAATCCATCGGGGTAAAGTTTGGAAGCTCAGCCGAGGAACAAAAACGAAAGAGAAATTGTGTTCCAAAGTCTTTGGCCTGAGACGGCTTTGATGGCAGCAGAGCTGGAATTTGGGATTCAAAATCCAAACAAAATCGAAAGTACAACAAAGATTTAGCAGTTGATAGGACCAGCAGAGCCTTAACAGTTGATAGGACCAGTCATTTTGAAAGACAATTTCGAATAGAGCTCCACATCCTTGTGTTACAGCTAAGTACCTCAGTTCTATCTGCTGCTGTGTCCACATGCTTTTTGACAAGACAGACCAGCCAACAGACCCACACCCCTTCCTCTTTTTGCATTCCCCTTTTTGCATGCTTCCTTCCCCTTTTTGCATGCTTCCTTCCCCTTTTTGCATGCTTCCTTCCCCTTTTTGCATGCTTCCTTCCCCTTTTTGCATGCTAACTGTTCATACTAATCCTCCTAACCTGTACACTAACCCTGGCCCCTCATGTGGACACAAAAGGCAGGTAGATGACATGTTACTAGCTGACACAATGGCAAATTTGAGTTTTGAGGGTTGGGGTGGTGGTAGAATTTTAGGGAAAGGGGTGCTAGGATGGAGGGTGGGGATGGGGGGGGGGGTGAAGTAGGCAGTTAGGGCTGTGGGAGTGGGGGAAGAGGTATGACTGAGCCTGTGTGTTGGTGTGGGGTGAGTGTGTGTGAGTGTTGTGGTGTGTGTGTGTGTGTTTGTGTTGTGTTTGTTTTGTGTCTGTGTTGTGTGTGACTGTGGGTGTGACTGGGGTGTGTGTGGGTAGATGTGTGGCTGTGACTGTGTGTGTCTGACTTTGTGTGATTGTGTGTGACTATGTGTGTGTGTGTGTGTTGTGTGTGTGATTGTGTGTGACGGTGTGCGTGTGTGATGTGTGTGTGTGTGTGTGTGTGTGTGTGTTGTGTGTGTGATGTGTGGTGTGTGACTGTGTGTGTTGTTGTGTGCTGTGTGTGTGTCTGTGGTGTGTGTGTGTGTGTGTGTGTGACTCTGTGTGTGTGTGTTGTGTGTGTGTGTGTGTGTGTGTGTGTGGTAATCACTTACACTTTGGATGGATTTTTATTCATCCTGATATTTTTGTCTGAAGATTGGAAAAGCTTTCTTGTTTGATTGTGAGACAAAACACCAGCTCAAAATGATATAGTTCTGTAGTAATCACAAAATTGACCAGAGCTTTTTAGTTTATACAGCAGGCAAATACCTACCGATCTATGTTGCAGATTTTATATTGTGTGTTTATGTGATGAAAAGATAAAGAAATTTGATGACATAGATTTGTAAATGACTGAGAAAAAAATTAAACTGCCATAGTGGTGGCGTTGAGTGACACAGAGTGTTATTTATTCATTTATTCTTTTATATCGGGGATAATGGAATAAGCACTCATGTGTTTTTTTTACATCCAGCCTCCGTGTGTATGCAGTTTTTGTGAATCTTGTCATCTGTTCCCACCGGCACAAGATGGCCAACCCTTACGAAAATCAGAACAGGATTTAACATGTGTCAAGATGTTCTGTGTGCGTTGGCACACGGGCCTCGGTTTATAGTTTCATCCGAAGTGTGTGCACGCATGTGTCTGCTCACGTGTGCTCCTATCTTTGCTCAAGAATCAC
Source organism: Stramonita haemastoma (assembly GCA_030674155.1). Lineage (NCBI taxonomy): Eukaryota > Metazoa > Mollusca > Gastropoda > Neogastropoda > Muricidae > Stramonita > Stramonita haemastoma. The sequence continues at coordinate 11,818 of JASPKP010000104.1, read as the reverse complement.
TCAGATCATTGAAAATGGGGGAAAAGAGAGAAGAGATTGTTGGTGGGAAAAGCTTTTTTTCTTACCATTTTTTCCCTAAAAGGAATTGAATGTAAGAAATATTATTCATCTTTTTCTCTTTAAAGTCTTGTATAAGAAGACATTAGGCTTCAGCTGACCTTGTACATTTGCCCCCCCCCCCCCCCCCAATTGTAATAAATATAGTGTGGAAAGTGTGTAGGGAAAGGTGGTCTTCCTTTTTTAATCACATCAAATGTGCAAACAGAAACAAAGCTGTATCTGTGATTGCCTTTGATATTGGTAGTTTGTGTGAATTAACATTAATTTGTGTAAAATGACATAAGTTGACGTTGATGGCAGATCTGTGTATTGCTCTTCTAATAGAAGATGAGGGCAGATTTCACACACAAACGTTTTTTTTGTTTTATTCTTTTATATCGAGGATAATGGAATAAGCACTCATGCGCTTTTTTTTACATTTGGTCCCCGTGTCTATGCAGTTTTTGTAAATCTTGTCATATGTTCTCACTGGCACACAATGGCCATCTCTTGGATTTAACGTGTGTGCAAGATGTTCTGTATGTGTTGGCACAGGGGCCTGAATTTATAGTCTCATCCGAAGTGTGTGCACACGTGTGTCTGCACACATGTGCTCCTATCTTTGCTCAAGAATCACTCAGATCTGTGAGAATAGGGGAAAAGATGAGATTGCTGGTGGAGAAAGCTTTTTTTTTTAAATCCTGTTTATAAAAAGAAATTGAATGCAAGAAATAGTATTGTCCATCTTTTATTTCCCTTTAAAGTCTTGTATAAGAAGAAATTAGGGGTAAGCTGACCTTTCATATTTGCAAAAAAAACCCTGTAATATAGTGTGGAAAGTGTGTGAGGAAAGGGGGTCTTATTTTTTTAATCACATCAAATGTGCAAACAGAAACAAAGCTGTATCAGTGATTGCCTTTGACATTGTTAGTTTTGTGTGAATTGACATCAATTTGTTTAAAATGACATAAGTTGATGTTGATGGCAGATCTGTGTGTTGCTCTTCTGATGGAAGATTGAGGGCAGATTTTACACCAGCACCTTTGATTTTCTTTTATATCGAGGATAATGGAGTAAACACTCGTGTGCTTTTTTACATCTAGTCCCTGTGTTTATGCAATTGTGTAAATGTTGTCATCTGTTTTCACCTACACACAATGGCCTGCTACTACGAAAAGCGGAACAGGATTTAACGTGTGGGCAAGATGTTCTGTGTGCGTTTTGCACACGGGGCCTTGTTTACAGTCTCATCTGAAGGACTTTTGGGGACAATGGGGTTAGCACTGATTTTAACTCCAGGGGAAAGATCCCTCGAACGGAAACGTGTGTAGTCATATGTGCCTGTGTTTTGTTTTTGTTGTTGTTGCAAGGAAAGATACTGTAAACTGACAAGACAAATGTCAAAGCTGTCATGGATTGTGTGGAAAGTGTGTGGGGAGAGGAGCAGGGTTTACATTTCATTTAAGGTTAGACAGGGTCCAAAAGGGGCCAAAATCATGTTTTTTTAGAATTGACAATTGCTGGGTACATTTATGGAGATCTTCCTGTGTGAATGCAATGAATTCAGGTTGTACAATATGTCTGTAGAAACAGGCTACTGCTCATTGTTATAGATAAAAAGGTTTATGAATTTGAAATATTTAGTTTTGGCGACCATATTGGATTGTTTCCCTGGCAACAGTGGAGAAAACTGAGAAATTCTTGATTTTGAGGCTTTACAAGTGATGCCCTTTCAATACATGGCATAACTTTTACCATGGGCTTGTAAACAAAATTTCATCAGTTTTGAACCCCATGTCCTAGATCTACCTTAAATCCCTTCACAACAAAATATGAAAACAAAAATAAAAACCAACCCTGGTCTTGTGAGTGCTATTACATAACTTTTATGTTCCTTAAAATGACTGTAGATGATGTTGGGGGCAAATCTGTGTATATTGATTTGCTGCTGGAAGATTGATGGCAGATATTGCACAAACAGATCTGAAGAAAAATGAATGTCGGGATGTTTATGGTTTTAGTAGTGGTTAAGGAGACTAGATAGCTCAGTGGTCAGAAGTTCACCCTGCTGTAAATGGGTACCTGCCCTCTTTAGGGTCCGGGAAGGTAAAGCAGCGAGGGAGAGGAGATGGGCACCGCCTTCAATATACAGGCCCCTAGAGAAGCTGAGGTCTTTGATGCCTCGCTCCCCTACCACCGCCTAGGTTATGGAACACCTTTACCTTTACCAGTGGATAAGGACAGTCTGTGTGCTTTTTTTCAGTACTGGTTGTTTAAAATGTCGATTGAGGAGAAAATGTCTGCTATATAATGGTGAGCACGTGTGTGGAGAAGTTTTCTTTTTCTCTCTTTTTTTTGTTTTTAAACAGCATTGTCAAATGAAAAACAAAACAGTGACTGTCATTGATCTTTGTATAAAAGAACTTCTAGTTTGTGTTGGTGGCAGATCTGTCCATTGATCTTCAGCTGGAAGATTGATAGCAGATTTTACAGCTACACATCTTACACAAAATGTATTGAAACACTAACGGTATAATTATGATAAAAAAGTATTAAGTATGGTATTGGATAAAATGTGCCTGTGCTTTTTTTCTTTTTGAGGAGAGGTTTTCTTTAAGTTCTTTTTTTATATAAATCACATCAAATGTGAAAAAACCTATGCTGTGATTGCTATTGATATGCTAATGATTTTATGTATAACATTGGATAAATGTACCTGTGTTTTGTTTCTCTTTTTCTTTTATTATTTTTTTTAAACAATGAGATTAATGGAAATTGACAAGAAAAATGTAGCATGTTGTTTAATAATGTAGAAGGTAGGCGTGTAGAGGTTTTGTTTTCTTCTTTTTATTTATTTTTAAATCACATAAAATTTAAAAACAAAAGGAAAACTGGTGCTGTGAATGGCATTAGTATTCTGTAAAATGACTTTAGATGATGTTGGTGGCAGATCTGTGTATTGATCTTCTGCTGGAAGATTGATGGCAGATTTTACACCAACCCATCTTCATGCGATATGTCTTGTGGTGTGTAAAGTTTGCCTGCGAATTTGTTTTGTTTTGTTCTTTTTAATTTTTAAATGGAATCAAATGAAGATTCAGAAGATACTGTATAGGCTGTATAATGATGTGGACAGTGTGTGGGGAGAAGGAATCTTTTCTTCTCTCTCTCTCTCTTTTTTTTAATTATCACATTAATGTGAAAGGAATAACAAAGATCGTCATGTGGCAGATAAGTGTGTTGATCTTCTGCTGGTAGATTGATGGCAGATTTTACACCAACACATCTAACGAAAAATGTATGTGAAAGACTAATGGTGTCAGATTTTAAGTATAGCAGTGAGTAAAGTGTGTTTTCTTTTTCCTTTTTTTTTGGGGGGGGGGGGGGGGGGCGGTAATGAGATCAAAATTAATATTGGATAAAACGTGCCTGTGTGTTTTGTTTTGCCTTTTTCTTTTTAAATTATGCCATCCTTTTGATGTCAAGAAGAAATTGTAGAATGTTGTGTAATAGTATAAAAAAGATGTGTGCAAAAGGGTTTTTTTTCATTTTGTTTTAATCTGTTTTTAAACCACCTCGCATATGAAAACTAAAGAAAGCTTGTGCTGTGATTGGCATTGCTATTCTGTGAACTGACTTTAGATGATGTTGGTGGCAGCTCTGTGTCAATACACTGCTGGAAGATTGATGGCAGCTTTTACACCAACACATCTTAGGAAAATGCGAAAGACTCATTGGATATGATTTTTAGTGTAAGGTTGAATAGAGTGTTCCTGGGTGTTTTTGATGAGGGAGATGGTAAATGTGCCTGGGTTTGGTGGGGTGTTTTATTTGGACGGGGAAGGGGGGGGGGATTGTGCCTGTGTTTTTTGGGTTTTTTTTAGGGGGGGGGGGTAAATGTGCCTGGGCCTTTTTCTTTTGGGGGGGAGGGTAATTGTGCCTGGGTTTGGTGGGGTGTTTTATTTGGGGGGGGGGGGGGGGTAACTGTGTGTTGTTTTGGTTTTTGTTTTTTAGGAGAGGGGGGATAATTGTGCCTGGGTCGTTTTTTTTGGGGGGGAGGGTAATTGTGCCTGTATGCTTTTGTTGGGGGACAGGGTTAATGTTCCTTTTTTTTTTGGGGGGGGGGGGGGGGCAGGGAATGGAGGTAAAATGTGCCCTTTAGGGGGGAGGGTAAAATAATGTGCCTGTGTGGTGTATTCTTTCTTTTTTTTTTGGGGGGGGGGGGGGGGTGGCAGAAAATACATGTGCCATTTTTTTGTGGGGGAGGAGGGGGTTGGAGAGTGCAAATGTGCCTGTGTGGTTTTATTGGGGGAGAGGGTAAATGGGCTTTTGTGTGTGTGTGTGTGTGTGTGTTGTTTGTTTGTATTTTATATTTATTCGAGTATGATAAGCACTTGTGTGCTTTTTTACATCCAGTCCCCGTGTGCATGCAGTTTTGTAAATCTTGTCATCTGTTCCCACCGGCACATGATGGCGTACTCTTACGAAAGAGTAACAGGATTTAACGTGTGTGCGAGATGATCTGCGAGCTTTCGCAACGGGCTTGGTTTATTGTCGCATCGAAGGACTTTTGGGGAGAGTGGAGTCAGTACTGATGTTAACTCTTGGGGAAAAAATCCCCTCCACGGGGAATTGAACAAATTGCCAGGGCAGTGTTTTGACTACTAGGCTATCGTCCTGTGTCTGTGTCTTTGTTGTGTTAGTGTGTGTTTGTTTTGAGGAGAGGGTAAATGTGCCTGTAAGGTTTGGTGTTATTGTTGTTTTTTTTAATAATAACTTAAGATGATGTTGGTGGAGATCTGTGTATTGATCTTCTGCTGGACGATTGATGGCAGATTTTACACCAACACATCTTAGGAAAATGTGAAAGACTAAAGGTATATGATTTTAAGTATAGGATTGGTTAAAATGTGCCTATGGATTTCTTTTTTTTTGTTGGGGGGGGGGGCAAGGTTTTCTTTATTTAAAAAAAAAGTCACTTTGAATTTGAAAACAAAAAGACAGCTAGTGCTGTGATTGTGATTGATATTCTAATGGTTTTATGTATAGTATTGGATAAAACGTGCCTGTGTGGTTTGTTTGTCTTTTTCTTTTTAAATCGAGACCCATTGGAAGTCAATAAGGAAATGTAGAATGTTGTGTAATAGTGTAAAGAATGTGTGCGAATTGTTTATTTTATTTTATTTTAATTTGTTATAAATCACCTGGCATGTGAAAACAAAATGATATCTGGTGCTATGAATGGTATTGATATTCTGTGAACTGACTTTAGATGATGTTGGTGGCAGATCTGTGTATTGATCTTCTTCTGGAAGATTGATGGCAGATTTTACACCAACACATCTTTAGGAAAAATACATCTGAAAGATCAATCGTATATGATATTAAGTGTAGTTATGGATGGAATGTGCTTGGTGCCTGCCTTTTTTTTTAAAGTATTGAGATCAAATATGAATTAACAAGATAAATATATGTTGTGTAATAGTGATGACATTGGGCAGCCTGAGGTTTTCTTTTCTTTCTTTTTTTTCAACTCATCAAATGTGAAAAGAAAAGAAAGCTGGTGCTGTAATTGCCATTGATAAAGTACCGGATAAAACGTGTCTGTGGGCTTGTTTACTTTTCTTTTTTAAAAAAAAATATATAAATATAAAAATCAAAGAAAATATAGTAACTTGTATAATAGTGTTGAAAGTGCGCCAGAAGAGGTTTTCTTTTTTTTTTTTATTATTTTTTTAAAATTCAATCAAATTTAAAAACAAAAAGAAAGAGTGTGCTGTGATTGGCATTGATATTCTGGAAACTGACTATAGATTTTGGTGGCAGATCTGTGTATTGATCTTCTGCTCGAAGATGGATGGCAGATTTTACACCAACACAACTTACGAAAATTGTATGTTAAAGACTAATGGAATGATATTAAGTGTAGTATTGGATGAAATGTGCCTGCGTGGCTGCTTTTTCTTTTTCTAAGTATTGAGATCAAATGTGAATTGACAAGATAAATATATGTTGTGTAATAGTATATAGAATGTGCAGAGGTTTTTTTTTTTATCACATCAAATGTGAAAACAAAAAGAAAGCTGGTGCTGTATTTGCGGTTGGTATTTTAATGCCTGTATACATAGTACTGGATAACACGTGTCTATGTGGCTTATCTCTTGTTGTTGTTTTTTTTTTAAGAATGAGATCAAATATAAACAGCAAAGAAAAATGTAGCAATGGTGTATAAAAGTGTTGAAAGTGTGCCAGGAGAGGTTTTCCTTTTTTATTTATTAATTTTTATCTCATCAACTGTTAAAACAAAAAGAAATCTTTGATATTCTGTGAAATAACTTTAGACCTGTTGGTGGCAGATCTGTGTATTGATCTTCTGCTGGAAGATTGATGGCAGATTTTACACCAATATATCTCAGGAAAAATATATCTGAAAGGCTGATGATATAAAATTATGAGCTTAAGTGTAGGATTGAATAAAGTGTGCCTGTGTGTTTTTGTTAGGGGAAAGGGTATTTGTGCCTGTGTTTTTTTTCTTTATTGGGGGGGGGTGTAGAGGATAATTGTGCCTGTTTTTTGTTCTTGTATTTTTGGTTAGGGGGGAAAGAGGGTAAATGTGCCTGTGTTTTTTAGGGGGGGGGGGGTTAATGTGCCTTTCTATTTTTGGGGGGGGATAAATGTGCCTGTCTATTTTTTTTGGGGGGGGGGGGTAAATGTGCCTGTCTATTTTTTTTGGGGGGGAGGGGGTAAATGTGCCTTTCTATTTTTTTTGGGGGGGAGGGGGTAAATGTGCCTGTCTATTTTCTTTTTTTTGGGGGGGGGGGGTAAATGTGCCTATGTTGTTTTTGGGGGGAGGGGGAGAGGAAGTAAAAGTGCCTGGATTTTGGGGGGAACGGTAGATGTGCCTGTGGGTTTCTTTGTTGTTGTTTTTTAGGAGGGGGGGGGGGGGTTAGGAGGTTAATGTGCTGTGTTTTTGGTTGTTTTTTTTAGGGGGAGACTAAATGTGCCTGTGCTGGTTTTTTTTTAGGTAGATGGTAAAATTATGTGGTGTGTGCGTCCTCCACCCGTGCTGTGCTGTGTGTGTGTGGTGTGGTGTGTGTGTGTGTTGTGTGTGGTGTGTGCTGTGTGTGGGGAAAGAGTATGGGCCTTTCTGGTTTGTTTGTAATTTGGTGGGTTTTGTTTTTAAATGACTTTCGATAATGTTGGTGGCAGATCTGTGTATTGATCTTCTGCTGGAAGATGGATGGCAGATTTTACACCAATACATCTTCATGCTATATGTCTTGTGGTGTGTCAAGTGTGCCTGCCAATTTGTTTTTAATGAGTCAAATGAAGATAGGGGAGACAAACGCAAGGTTGTATAATGGTGTGGACAGTGTGTGAGGAGTAGGGGCTTTTTTCTTTCTTATTTTAAAATAACACTAAATGTGAAAGGAATAACAAAGATAGTCATGTAATGGCCATGTTGGTGGCAGATCTGTGTATTGATCTTCTGCTGGAAGATGGATGGCAGATTTTACACCAACACATCTTAAGAAAAAATATTGTCAAAGACCGATGGTATAATTATCATATTTAGTGTAGTAGAATTTTTTTTTTGAAATAATGAGATCAGATGTAAATTTACAAGAGAAAGTTTTGTTGTATGATAGTGTAGGAAAAGAATGGGACATTTTTTGGTCATTTTTCAATCACATCAAATAAGAAAACAAAAGGAAAGCTGCTGTTGTAATTGCCACTGATATTTTATTGATGTTTTTTACAGCATTGGATAAATCTGCTTGTGTGTTTTTTCTTATCTTTGTTTTTTTTTTTTAATAAAGAGATCAATTGTGAAATGACAAGAGAAATGGAGAATGTTGTATAATTGTGTTAATAGTGTGCCCAAAGAGGTTTTTTTTAATTACTTTAAATTGCATAAAATTTGAAGACAAAAAGAAAGCTTGTGCTGTGACTGGCATCACTATTCTTTGAAATGACTTTAGATGATGTTGGTGGCAGATCTGTGTATTGATCTTCTGCTGGAAGATTGATGGCAGATTTTACACCAACACATCTTACAAAAATGTATGGGAAAGACTGAAGTATAGTATTGAAGGAAATGTGGCGGTGGTTTTTTTTTTAGGGGGGATGGGAAGAGAGGGTAAATGTGCCTTTTTCAGGGGTGGTGGTTAGAGTGTAAATATGCCTTCTTTGTGGGGAAGGGGAGGGGGTTAATGTGCCTGTCTTTTTCTGGAGGGGGGAGAGATGGTAAATATGCCTTTGTCCTTTTTCTTTTTTGGGGGTGGGGTTAATATACCTGTATTTCTTTAATTTTTGTTGGTTTTTTTTGGGGGGAGGTAAATATCTGTGTGTTTGCTTTTTTTAGGGAGAAGGTGTGTGTGTGTGTGTGTGGGGGGGGGGGGGGGATATGGGTATTTGTTTCTGGAGAGGGTAAATGTGCATGTGTGCTTGGTTTGTCCTTTGTTTTTTTTATAATAATGACTTTAGATGATGTGGGTGGGAGTTCTGTTTATTGATCGTCTGGAAGATTGATTGCAGATTTTCCACCAACATATGTTAATGCTGTATATCTTGTGGTGTGTAGTGTGTGCCTGCCAATTTGTTTTAATTGAATCAAATGAAGTTTGGGGAGAAAAAGTAAGGCTGTATAATGGTGTGGACAGTGTGTGGGGAGAAGGGGCTTCATTTTTTAAAAATCTCATCAGTTCTGAAAAGAATATAAAAAAGATCGTATTATGATTGCCATGTTGGTGGCAATCTGTGTATTGATCTTCTGCTGGAAGATTAATGGCAGATTTTACCTCACATATGTTACGAACAATGTACGTTAAAGACTAATGGAATATGATGTTAAGTATAGTGTTGGATGAAATGTGCCTGCCTGCCTGGTTTTTCTCTGTTTTTTAAAGTATTAAGATCGAATATGAATTTACAAGATGAATATAATGTTGTGTAATGTTGTAGAAAATTCGCATCAAATGTGAAAACAAAAAGAAAGCTGTTGCTGGAATTGGTATTGATGTTTTAATAATTGTATGCATAGTACTGGATAAAACGTGTCTGTGTGTCTTGTTTATCTTTTCTTTTAAGAATGAGATCAAATGTAAACAGCTAAGAAAATGTAGCAATGGTGTATAATAGTGTTGAAAGTGTGCCAAAAGTGGTTTTCTTTTTTTTATTTATTAATTTTTAAATCTTTTCAATTTTACTGTAAAAAGCAAAACGAAATCTGATACTATTAATGGCATTGGTATTCTGTGAAATGACTTTAGATGATGTTGGTGGCAGATCTGTTTATTGATCTTCTGCTTGATTTTACACCAACACATCTTAGCAAAAATGTATGTCAAAGACTACTGGTTAATGATATTAAGTATAGCAGTGAGTAAAGTGTGACTGTCTTCTTTTCCCTTTTTTTCAGTAATGAGATAAAAACTCATATAAATTGGCAAGAAAAATGTAATAGTTTGTATAATGTTATGGAAAGTGTGTATGATGTAAATGTTATAAAGCAAAGAGTTGGAGGGTTTTTTTCTTGTTTTTTTTTGTTGTTGCTGCTTTTTTAGATAAAAAAAAAATCACGCCTAATCTGAAAAGGGAAAGGAAGGTTGTTCTGTGATTGGCATCCATATTGTGTAAAATGACTTTAGATGATGTTGGTGGCAGGTCTGTGTATTGGTCTTCTGCTGGAAGATTGATGGCAGATTTTACACCAACACATCTTACAAAAAATGTACAGGAAAGACCTCTGGTATGTGATTCTATGTATGGCAATGGTAAAGTGTAATTGTTTTTCTTTTTACTTTTTTTTAGTGTGTGTGGGGGGGGGGGGGGGGGCTAAAGAGATCAATATTAATGTGAATTGGCAAGAAAATGTAGTAGTTTCTATGATGTTGTGGAAAATGTGTAAGGAAAATGGGGTTTTATTTTAGATTTTAAAAAAATCAAATTTGAAAACGAACAAAAAGCTTGTGTTGTGATTGGCATTGATATTATGTGAAATGACTTTAGATGATGTTGGTGGCAGATCTGTGTATTGATCTTCTGCTGGAAGATCGATGGCAGATTTTACACCAACACATCTTCAGAAAAATGTATATGAAAGGCTGATGGGATATGATTTTAAGTGTAGTGTTGAATATAGTGTGCCTGTGTGTTTTTGTTAGGGGGAAGGGTAATTGTTCCTGTGGGGATTTTTTTGTTGTTTGTTTGGATTTTTGGGGGGGGTAGGGGGGTGCAGAGGGTAGTTGTGCCTGGGTTTGTTTGGGTTTTCTTTTTAGGGGTGGGGGAGAAGGTAGTTGTGCCTGTTTGTTTTTTGATGGGAGAGTATAATTGTGCCTTTTTTTTTGGGGGGGGGGAGGTTGTGCCTTTTTCATGGGGGGAAGGAGTGGGAGGGAATATATGCCTGTGTGTTTTTATCAGGGAGGGGGGTGAGAGGGTGAATGTTCCTGTGTGGGTTTTTCAGGGAAGGGTAATTGTGCCTGTGTGTGTGTGTGTGTGGGGGGGGGGTTGGGGAGGGGGTTAATGTGCCTGTGTTGATTGATTGTTTTATTTTTATTATTATTTTAGAATATGTTGGTGGCAGATCTGTGTATTTATCTTCTGCTGGAAGATTGATGGCAGATTTTACACCAACACATCTTAAGAAAAATGTATGTGAAAGACTGATGGTATATGACACTAGGTGTTGTACATATAATTTTCTGTTTTTTTTTTAAGTGATGAGATCAGATGTGAATTTAGAAGAAAAATGTTTGTTGTATAAAAGTCTAGGAAATGCACGGATGTTTTCTTTTTTCTTATTTTTCCATCACATCAAATGTGGAAACAAAAAGAAAGCTTGTGCTGTGATTGGCATTGGTATTTCAATGATTTTATTTACAGCATTGGATAAAATGTGTCTGTGTGCTTTGGTTTTCATTTCTTTGATTTTTTAATGAGATTAATTGTGAAATGACAAGATAAACGTAGAATGTTGTATATTGTGTTAATAGTGTGCTTGGAGAGGATTTCTTTTTAATTGCATAAAATTTAAAGACAAAATGAAAGCTTGTGCTTTGACTGGCATCAATATTCTGTGAAATGAATTTATATGATGTTGGTGGCAGATCTGTGTATTGATCTTCTGCTGGAAGATTGATGGCAGATTTTACACCAACACATCTTACGAAAAATGTCAGGGAAAGACTGAAGTATAGTAGGGAAGTTAATGTGGCTGTGTTTTGTTTTGGTTTGTTTGTTTGGGTTTTTTTTTTTTTGGGGGGGGGGAGCGTAAATGTGCCTTTTCTTGGGGGGGGGGAGGTAAATGTGCCTTTTTGGGGGAGGAGGGTAGAGGGTAAATGTACCGTGTCTTTCTGGGGAGGAGGGGGGGTTAATGTGTCTGTGTTCCTTTTTTTTTCTTGGTGGGGTGAAGACAAATGTCCATGTGTTGGGTTTTTTATGGAGAGGGTAGTGTGTGTGTGTGTGTGTGTGTGTGTGTGTGTGTGGTTGTGTGCTGTGGTTGTGTGTGTGTTGTGTTGTTTTAATTAAATGTCCTTTATTGTTTGGTGTCCTTTTTATTTTATATGCTTTAGATGATGTTGGTGGCAGATCTACCTATTTGATTTCTACTGGAAGATTGTGGCAGATTTTTACACCAACACATTTTTATGGTTTATGTCTATGGTGAGTGGGTGTGGCTTTTTTTTTATCATCAAATGAAGATTGGGGACAAAATACAGGCTGTATAATGGTGTGAACAGTGGGAGATGGGGGCATTTTCTTTTTTCTTATTTTAAAA
>JASPKP010001037.1:25000-33041 GCA_030674155.1 Stramonita haemastoma | reverse complement strand
CACTCACACACACACTCACTAAACACTAACTCAAACCCCCAAATAACAAACACATACACACCACGCCAAAAAACCCCAACACCACACCAACACACAACTCATACCCCCCAACACCACACTGTACCCTAAACCCCCCCACACACAAACCATCATCATAACACCCATACACATCACTCATACACACACACTCAACACACACAAACACTCAAAACCCACACACAAAACACCCACCACTCACACACACACAAACCCCCACCACCCGGGACACACACACACTCACCGCTTACACACACACACTCACACAAATCGACCACCCCCCGTACACACAAAACCACACACCACACACACACACACACCCCACACACCCCCCACACACACACACAACCACACACACACACACACACACAAACACACACAACAAAAAACACCACACACACACACACACACACACACACACACACACACACACGCGCGCGCGCGCACACAACACACACTATACACACAGACACCCAACAAAGACACCAAACACAACACACACACACACAGACCACACACACACTCACACACACACACACAAAACACACCACACTCGCACACACACTCCAATCATAGTGTTAAGAATGCGCGAGCGTGTGTGTTGCGTGCGTGCGGGTGTGCGGTGTGATGTTGCGCTGCATGTGCTGCGGCGTGTGGTGTGTGTGTTTGAGGGAGTTGCATGGAGGGATAGTTGGTTGGAAGAAGATGCAAAAAAATAAAAGGGTTTGAGAGAGAGATGCGCCTTTAGAGTGATGAGGAAGACAAAGAAAAAGATTGGCTACATTGTTTTCTTTCACGGTCCATTTTGGGTTTTTTTTTTCAAAATGGAGAACCGTTCAAAAAATGTTTCGATTTGAAATCACCTTATTCTAAGTTTCTACATGGTTTATTAGGGCTTAAAAAAAAAAAGGTGGAATTCGTTCAAAAATTTTTTCGGACTTGAAACGCGTTATTTAAGCATAATGGAATAAGTGCTCAAGCGCATTTTTTTTTTCTAAAATCCATCCCGTGCGCGGCGGTTTTGTAAAAAGTTGTCACCCCGTTCCCACCGGCACAATATTGGCCTCAACTTCGAAAAGCGGAACAGGTTTAGCGTGTGAAGAGACTTTCTCGTGGGTTTTCCACATGGGACCTCAGTTTGGTCTTTTTGAAAGACTTTTGGGAATGAAAAACCGGAAAATTTTTTAAAGGCACTTTGCTGTTGAAGGACTGGGATTCGGATTTTAAAGCTCCATGCTTTTGGAAGGTTTACCATTGGGTCTACAGCTACCTACCGTTTGTTTACTGCTGTTGGTCCACATGAACTCTAACATTCAGACCGACCAGCTGCAGACCCCCTTGCATGCTGTTGAATAACACAACCCAAACCCTTTTACCCTACACCTTTTTTTCCCTAAACCCTGGCCCCACATGTGGAAACAAAAAGGCAGGTAATAAACGGTCTGTGCGACATTTGGCTCAACATTTTTTTCTTTCTTCGCGGTTGGTGGGAGGGAAAGTGGGGTGATAATATTTCAAGGAAAAGGATGCTAGGAAGGGGGAGGAGAGGAGGAAGGGCCTACTCCTCCGAAAAGCGGAACAGGTTTTAACGTGTGCGGAAGTTTTCTGTGCGTGTTCGTACACGGGACTTCGTTTATAGTCCCCATCCGAAGAACTTTTGTGGGGAGTAGAGTCAGCGCTGATGTTAACCCAAGGGAAAATACCCCTTAAACGGGGATTCGAACCGGGGTTTAGCAGCCAAGCGCAACCCCTAACCAACCAGGCTATCCCTCCTCCCTGGAGAGAGAGAGAGGGAGAGAAGGAGGAAGAGGGGGGAGGGTAGGGGGGAGGGACCAACCAAGTACACACAAAGTACACCATGTACACACACAACACACCCCCGCACACAGCACCCACCACCACACACACACCCACACCACACACCCACCCCCCACACCCACCCACCACACACCCACCCCCCAACACCCACCCACCACAACAAAACCAACCAACAACACACACCCCACACAGACACCCCCCACACACCCACCCCCACACACCAAGACACAACAGACACACACAGACAACACCACACACCACACACACACCACAGACCAGACACCACAACACACACACACAACACACACACACACACCACCACACAACACCACACACAACACCGGCCACAATACCTACTCCTACGAAAGCGGAACAGGTTTTTAAACGTGTGCGCGCAAGATGTTCTGCGTGCGTTCGCACACGGAACCTCGGTTTAGTCTCATCCTAAGGACTTTGGGGGGGGGGGGGGTGGAGTCGGCACTGTGTGTATGTGTGTGTGTGTGTGTGTGTGTGCGGTGTGCGTGTGTGTGTCCGTGTTTGTCCCCTGCAGCAAACCTAGAGTTTGGGTATACCATAGGCATTTTGCATCACCATGTTTCGTCAACATGTTGTGTTAAAGAAAATTCTTTTAAGATTTTTTTGTTTGACTTCGCGTTTTATGAAAAAAATGTATAAAAAAAATTCTCGCCGTAAATTAAATTTTGGAAAAGGATGAAGACGCGAAGTATTGTAAGTGTCGCGTAAAATTGCAGTAATTTTTGATAAAAAGAAAAATAATGGTCCGTGCCATTTTAAACTGGCCATCCTTGCAGTAGCATGGGCGGGATAGCTCAGTGGTCAGAGTTCTCGCTGGCAGCGAGAGGGTTGGTTTCCCACCCTCTGTACTACTACTCTCGCTATCCCCGAGTTTTAGGTTAAGCAGCGTTGAGTGTGGTCACCTCTTGAAGAGTGACCGTTCGTGCACCTTAGCTTCATTCAGTCCCCCAGTTCACCCAGCTGTAAATGGGTACCTGCCCTCTTTTTTTTAGGGTTAGGGAAGGTGAAACAGCAAGAGAGAGGAGGAGATGGGTAACTGCCTTAATTTCCCTGGATCTTAGGGGATCTCCCAAACCGAGTCTGTTTGGAGGAGTGTTGTTGCGGCCCTTTGTTCCCCAGGGAATTGATAGGCATAAGTCAAGTCAGAGTCAGAGAACTGAGGTCTCTAACACTTCGTTTCCTCAACGACTGCATAGGCTAGGGGAACATGTTTTTTGTGTGTTGTGCGTGCGTGCGTGCGTGCGTGCGTGTGTGTGTTGTGTGTTGTGTGTGTGTTGTGTGGTGTGTGTTGTGTGTGTGTGTGGGGTTGTGTGTGGTGTGTACACCTTTGACAACCTTTTAAAGTACTTTTACAATTGTTTTTTTTTTTTCTTTTTTAAGTAGTGACGGGTGAATTATGAAACCCCGTGTGTCAGCGTGTTTATTTATGCATTTGGGTTGCAGATATCATCAGTCAATGTTTCGTTAGTACGCTTCAACCATCAATGTTCGGAGTAAATGTTTCTTTAAGGATTTACAAAAATTTTGTTGTAAACACCATTGCTTCCATTTTCCCTATAATTTTTATGACGGTCCTGTACAGAATTCATGAATTACCTTTAAATGGGTTTTTTTGTTTTGGTTTTTTGGTGTGTTCGGGGGGGGGGGGGGGGGGTGTTAAGTGGTGAGCACACACCACTGGCACATGACTTACCCAACTGACTCTTTTCCGAGGATAAAACAAGCTTTTCCCAAACTCGCACCTTTTTAAAACTTCCAAGCTGATGTTTTGCACTTAACCCATTTTGGAGGGTCGTGTGTTTTCTGGCTGTAAAGATAAACATGGCTGGAATTGAGCTTTTTGTCACTTCTGTGTTTTAAAAAAACCCCCATTGAAATGAACATTGGGGACTTAGATAAATCAAATGGTGTGAAAATTCATAAGCGAACAGAAGTCAGTGGGTCAGTCATTGTGTCACTGCTGGTCAGAGCATTGGGAAAAGCCTACCTCCCCCTTCAGCCAAAAGAAAAAAAGCTGAGTTAGGGTTGGGTAGCCGGCTCGCAGCTGAAATGAAAATGAAACTCCAGAATGACTTGTGAAAAAAAAAGGTCAAAACTTGTTGAAATGTTATACAAATTCAACCCCCCTTCCCCAACAAAAATAAAAACAAAAACGCAACAAAGGTTTCTGTTCCAAGGTTCTGTTCATGAATGAATGGCTGTGTGTTTAGTATGTGCACAAGATCTCAGATACGCGCCACATAGGATCTGTCTGCCTGTCTGTCTCTGTCTCTGTCTGTCTCTGTCTGTCTTCTGTCTGTCTGTGAGGGCTGTCTGTTGCTGTCTGTCTGTCAGTCTGTCTGTCTGTCTGTCTCCCCTTCTCTCCCCATCTCCCTCTCCTCTCTCTCTCATCTCTCTCTCTCTCTCTCTCTCTCCCCCCCCTCTCTCCCCTCCCTCCCTCCCACCTACTTCCTCTCTCTCTCTCTCCTCCTCTCTCTCTCTCCTTCCTCTCTCTCCTCTCTCCTCTCTCTTCTCTCTCTCTCTCTCTCTCTCTCCGCACACAACACAAACAGAGGCACATACATTTAAAAACGAAATCGATTATTGCATCGAAATTACGGAAACAATTGCAACTGATTCAGATATGCCTGTCAGGAATAAAAATAATATATTCAGAAAATTCCTGAAACATTCATTTAACGAAATTTTGTTTAAATAATGTAAATGAATTCCGGACAAAATTTGTTTTACACCACACACACACACACACACCACACACACACACACACACACCCCACCACACACACACACACACACAACACACAAACTATAAAGTACATTTACATGCATATCTGGGTTCAATATCAACCGTTCGTTCTCGTTTCAAGTCTCTGGTTTCAACAAATGTACTTTGTTCAAAATTACTTAACTAAAACGCGCTTTATAAAAAAAAACACACACTTAAATGACACTCATTTGCAGTAAGCAACAACTCGGGCTGCATGTAAACAAAATACCCAATTTATTTCATCTGCACTTTATTAGCTTCCATCGCACCAGAACAGACGATCGTTTGACCGGTAGCTCCCCCCCCCCCCCCCCCCCCCCCCTAACGTTTTTTACCTCTACAGCCAGTTCACATAGTGTGACACATCGACATTGATACTAAACTACACAGACACATGTGTGCAAATCAGCTCTTTGCACAATATAAAACACACAAAAATGTACGGCTATCCAACCAATAAATATCTGGATTGGAAGATTTAAGCGTAGTCAAAAATTTAACGCACATATGTGCGCGCGCGCGAACACATACACGCTAACATAAACACGCTCGAACGTGCACGCACACACACCCACATATATATTTATCATAAAAAAATATATGTATGTATGTATGTATGTATGTATGTATGTATGTATGTATGTATGTATGTATGTATGTATGTATGTATGTGTGTGTGTGTGTGTGTGTGTGTGTGTGTGTGTGTGTGTGTGTGTGTGTGTGTGTGTGTGTGTGTGTGTGTGTTAAATACACAAACAACATTCAAATAAATAGATCAATCAGCGAAGAGAGACGCCAAACACAAAAGACTGATAACAACAACAACAACAACAACAACAACAACAACAACACCATCACCACCATCACCACCACCACCACACCACCACCACCACCACCACCAGCTCATAATCCAAAGACTGGAGTATTAAACCATTAGGGTTAAATTGATAAAAAGATAATTTCTCAATACCACCTCCCCCTCCCTAATCTCCCTCGCCCCACCCCACCCCCCCCTAAGCTGTTTCCTTCCTCAAGCTCCCTGTATAATGAAGCGAAACATTAGTGTGTTGTGATTTTGTATAGCTTTTACCAGAGTGATTAATTTAATGTAGGCGCTTTAAGAGTTGAATGTGGTGATTGGGAGATGGCGAGGGGATATAAGATTGCATGCGTCACATATACACACACGCGCATGCATACGCGTATGTGCACGCTAACGTGTCCACAAAATTATAACACACGTACACGCATACGCACGCGAGCGCGAGTACACATACACACATGTACACACACACCCCACACACACACAACACACACACACACACACACACACACACCACACACACACACACACACACACACACACACTCACACACACACCATGACACGCACCCCACGCACGCGCGCATACACACACGTACACACACATACACAAATATGTACACACACACACACACACACACACACACACACACACAACACACGCGCGTACAAATACACGTGCATGCATGCGCATACATAAGCATACACACTAGCGCATAATTATGCTCACATTTAAAACAGATATACACACTCACACACATCCATACATATACACACACAAAACACACACACACACACACCACACACACACAACACACACACACACACACACACACACACACACACACACACACACACACACACACACACACCACACACACGCTGGAGTTAAAATCAGTACTGACTCCACTCCTCCCAAAAGTCCTTCGGATGAGACTATAAACCGAGGTTCCGTGTGCGAACGCACGCACAACATTTTGCACACACGTTAAAACCCAATTCGCTTTTCGTAAGAGTAGGCCTTTGTGTGCCAGTGGGAACGGACGACAAGATTTACAAAGCTGCATAAACACGGGAATTGGATGTAGAAAACCACGCAAGTGCTTTTTCCATTATCCTCGAAATAAACGAATAAATAAAATAAAATAGATATATAAAAGAAAACACGCGCGCGATCGCACGCGCTCACTAACACTATCAGTTATTCATAGCCATGCACGCAAATGTGTATGTACTCTGTGTGTGTGTGTGTGTGTGTGTGTGTGTGTGTGTGTGTGTGTGTGTGTGTGTGTGTGTGTGTGTGTCTGTCTGTCTGTCTGTCTGTCTGTCTGTCTGTTCTGTCTGTCTGTCTGTCTGTCTCTCACAAACAAGTGCAGCGGGATTCAGAGAGAGACAGAGATACATGCGAAGAGAGAGATTTATTTATTTATTTTATTTATTTATTCTTTTATATCGAGGATAACAGAATAAGCAATCATGTGCTTTTTTTCATCCGGTCCCCGTGTGCATGCAGTTTTGTAAATATTGTCATCTGTTCCCACCGGCACACGATGGCCTACTCTTACGAAAAGCGGAACAGGATTTAACGTGTGCGCAAGATGTTCTGCGTGCGTTCGCACACGGGCCTCGGTTTAAAGTCTCATCCGAAGGACTTTTGGGGAGAGTGGAGTCAGCACTGATATTAACTCCAGGAAGAAAATTTCCTCGACCGGACTCGAACCCGGGTCTTCAAATTGCCAGCGCAATGTTCTGACCACTAGGCTATCCGGAGAGAGAGAGAGAGAGAGAGAGAGAGAGAGAGAGAGAGAGAGAGAGAGAGAGAGAGAGAGAGAGAGAGAGAGAAGAGAGAGAGAGAGAGAGAGAGGGAGGGAGGGGGGGAGATAGGGGGAGATAGAGAGAGAGAGAGAATAAGAGATAGATAGATAGATAGATAGATAGATAAATAGAGAGAGAGAAGAGAGAAGAGAGAGAGAGAGAGAGAGAGAAGAGAGAGAGAGAGAGAGGAAGACAGACAGACAGACAGACAGACAGACAGAGGTTAGGGACAGACAGACAGAGACAGGGACAGATAGAGACACAGAGAGAGACATAGACAGAGACAGAAATACAGAGATACAGACAGAGACAGACATAGACAGCTAGACACACACACCCACACACACACAGACACAGACACAGACACACAACACACACACACACACACACACACACACACACACACACACACACACACACACAGAGAAAGAAATAAAACGATTTGGGCAATGCAAGGCGCATAGCCCATCAGCTAAACCCAGTAACTGCAACTTTAATGAAACGACATCAGGAGAAAAAAAAACACACACCTCATTCCCCGTAACAGCATGAGACAACCAGTTGAAATCCTTTCCCCATTTCGCAAAGTTATTTGGGATATAAACATCCCATAATGGTTTTAGACGAGGGCAATACGTTTAAGAGTGCACGCACGCATGCATGCGTATGCACACCCGCACACTCACGCGTACGCACTTGTAAATGGATATCCACATACGCAAATGTTGGAAAGAAAGAAGAAGAACA
>JASPKP010001037.1:0-5000 GCA_030674155.1 Stramonita haemastoma | reverse complement strand
TGTGCATGCTTGCGCACTTGTGTGTATGTGCGCGTGTGTGAACACGTGTGTGTGTGTGTGTGCGTGTGTGTGTATTTGTGTGTGTCGCATGCACGAGTGTTGGTATATCTGTATCTATGTGACTACACACGGATAGTACAGTCGTATATTGGTTTTACGCACTGTAAAAAAAAAAAGTCACTAAAAAAAAAAAAAACTGACGGAGGCGGTATCCAAGGTAATACTATGCTACAGATTTTTCTTCTCTATTGTGTTTCCCAACCATCTCCAGGAGTTTCTGATAAGCCAAAACTGCACAAGTCTCAAGTTTTATTTCCTGATTTAGGCACTTTTACCTTGTGCCAAAGGCACGATTCCGCTAGGTCATTCCAGAGAAGGGTAACTAAAAAAAAATATTGACGTATAGTAGTTTCTTTTTCCTTCACTCCACTCAAGGAAAAAGAAACTATTAAAAAAATTATTTTATTATTTTCAAAAATTCTTTTATATCGAGGATAATGGAATAAGCAGTCGTGTGCTTTTTTTTTTTTTTTTTTTTTTTTTACTTCCAGTTCCCGCGTGTATACAGTTTTGTAAATTTGTCATCTGTTCCACCGGCACAGGATGCCTACTCTTACGACGGAACCTATGTCATCAGCTCATGAGAGCAGTGTTTCTAACACTAGGCTATCCCGTATCCCGGATTTACGTTTAAAGTCCGATATTTCATTCAAATGCCTAACACTGAAATGAATCATATGCTGCAGACGGTTGCTCTGGATTATGTCTTGTTCAAATTAATGTCAGTTGAAGGATGAGAGTTACAATTTTGGTGTTAGAATTTTTCTCTAACGATAATATTGTGGGAAAAGTGCTCTGCATCGTGGTATAGGTATTTACGTGATCTGCTAATCCCCCTACCCCCTTCCCCTCCTCCCTTCTCCCCTCTTTCCCAGTGGTTTTATGAAAAGAGGAATCATTTTATAAATGAAATAGTGCAACTTGAAGTTCTATTTATTTATTTATTTATCTATTTATTCTTTTATATCGAGGATAATGGAATATGCACTCATGTGCTTTTTTTTTATTTTTTTACATCCAATCCCCGTGTGTATGCAGTTTTGTAAATCTTGTCATCCGTTCCCCATAGGCACACGGTGGCTTACTCTTATGAAAAGCGGAAGAGGATTTAACGTATGCGCAAGATGTTCTGCGTGCGTTTGCACACGGGGCCTCGGTTTTAAAGTCTCATCCGAAGGACTTTGGAGGGGGAGGGGGAAGCATCACTGATGTTAACTCCAGAGGGAAAATCCCTCGACCGGGAATCAAACCCGGGTCGTCAAATTGCGAGCGCAATGCTCTGACCACTATGTATATCCGCCCCCATAGACCGAGGTCCCGTGTGTTACACATCATTATTTAGCGCACGCAAACCCCGCCCCCCCCCCCCCACGGCCAACAAAATAGTCTTTAGCAAAAATCCACTCTGATAGGGAAAGAAATACAGTTGCAGACAGAAAAAAGAAAAAAAAAAAAATTAATGGGTAGGCGCGCTTGTACATGTGGCGACGCGCTCTCTCTGGGGGAGAGCAGCCCGAATTTCACGCAGAGAAATCTACTGCGGACATAAAGTGGTAATAAAACGAATAAATAAATAAATTATATAAATGAATAAACAAATAAATGAAATAAATAGATGAACGAATGAATGAATAAATAAATGAATAAATAAATAAATGAATGAATGAATAAATAAATAAATAAATACATACATAAATAAATAAATAAATAAGCTACCCACACCCACACCCTCCTCCCCTCTTTCCCAGCGGTTTTATGGAAAAAAAAGGGAATCATTTTCTAAATGGAAAACTGCAACTTTAAAGTTTTAGGCGGAACTAATTCTGATCTCATCTCTCTGATGATCGTCATGGGAACCAGAACGCAGACGAAAGCAGACGATCTTTTCCGGGCTGTTCTGTCAGCAGCTAGCGTCTGGAGATGATCTCCATAGGACATCTGTCTCGTCACACAAATATCTCAGACGTGAAAGTGGAAATATATTACAGAAAAACTAACAGAAATTGTGAAAATAGCGTGTCATTTAAAAAAAAAAAGATGAAGTGGAAATAGATTATAGAAAATAACAGAAATTGTAGAAATAGAATGGAGGAAGCTAAAAAAGTGATGAAGGGGAAAATAGATTACTCAAAAAAACCAAGAAATGGTGGAAATAAAGCGGAAACTTTTTTTAAAAAGTTGAAGTGGAAATAGCTTACAGAAAAATAACTGAAAATGGTGGAAATAAAGTGAAAAAAAAAAGGAAATAGATCGCAGAAAAAAACAAATATGGTGAAAACAGAGTGGAATAAAAAAAAAAAATGAAGTGGAAATAGATCACCAAAAAAATAACAGAAATAGTGGAAATAGAGAGGAAAATAAAAAAAATAGATAAAGTGGAAATAGATTATTTAAAAATATCAGAAATGGTGGAAATAGAGTTGAAAAATGTGGAAATAGATTACAGAAAAATAACAGAAATGGTAGAAATAAGGTGGAGAATAAAAAAAAAAAAAAAAGGGAAATAGATTATTAAAAAAATCAGAAATGGTGGAAATAGAGTGGAGATTAAAACAAAAAAAAGATGAGTGGAAATAGATTACAGGACAAATAACAGAAATGGTAGAAATAGCGTGGAAAATAAAAAAAATGGAAATAGATTACAGAAAAATAACAGATAAGATGGAAACAGAGTGGATTTTTTTTTTAAAGATGAAATAAAAAAACTACAGAAAAATATGGTGGAAATAAAGTGGACAATAAAAAATGAAGTGGAAATAGATGAAAGAAAAATCACAGAAAGGGTGGAAAATAGAGTAAAAATATATACTGAAAAAAGATAAAGTGAAAATAGCTTACAAAAAAAACCAGAAACGGTGGAATAGAGTGGAATTTCTTTAAAGAGATAAAGTGGAAATAGATCACAAAAAATTAACAATGCCAGTTGGCGAAAAAATCCGACCCCGAACTCAAAACGAACAAACAAAACACCCTCCCTCTCCTCTCCCTAAATAACCAACCAACCAAACAACATACTCAGAACCTGTCCTATCGTTATGTATTGTCAAAACAATGTTATAGTTAACTATTATTGATAAAGTTGGTTTTTTTCCTGGACAAATGGCTTGATGAAAAAAGCAAATGTAATACCTGTTTAATGTATCATATGTGACGCTCCACCACATAATGAGACGGAGTGCACTTGAGGTCAATTTTTAGTTATTGACATGTTATTAATGTGCAATAAAGTGGCTATCAAATGCAAAAAAACAGATTGAAAATCGGACAATTCTGTGCAACATTATTACAAATTGGAATGATAGACTGCAGGATGTGACAAAATGAGAAAGGGCAAGTTTATTTTAGTAACAGGTTGTCAGAATGAGTGCTTTGGTATTTTCAAAACACATTTTAAAAGCAAAAGGAATAAAAATGATACATTGATATTTCATTATAAGATAAATAAACAGATCTAGTTTAATAATCAATCAAAAATCACAAAATTGACAACTTGACCCCCACTGCCTTTAAAGGCTCCTAGCGCAAAATTGGGTAATGTGCTAAGCGACTCATTTCGTGGTGGAGCGCCACATATGGAAATGAAAACGAATCTTAAACTACAGCGAATATATAAAAGACCATTTCTCTCTTTTCCTCTCTCTCTCTCTCTCTTCTCTCTCTCCTTTTCTCTTCTCTCTCTTCTCTCTCTCTCTCTCTCTCTCCTCCCTCTCTGTCTCTGTCTCTGGTTCTCTCTCTCTCTCTCTCTCTCTCTCTCTCTCTCCCTCTCTTCTCTCTCTCTCTTCTCTCTCTCTCTCTGTCTCTCTGTCTCTCTGTCTCTCTCTCTCTCTCTCTCTCTCTCTCTCTCTCTCTCTCTCTCTCTCTCTCTCTCTCTCTCCTTCTCTCCCTCCCCACCTCCCCCCCCTCTCTCCCCCTCTCTCCCCCTCCCCCCCTCTCTACCCCCAATCCGGACACGCCAAGTCACGTGTATACGGCGCCATAGACAACACCCATCAGGACAGATTACTGTCCTTGCCCGGCAGCTTTGTCGCCAGAGTTATGGGCCCTGTCAAGATGGCGGCGTACATCAATGACAAAGATGGCGCTACTAAGCCAGGATCATCTAGTCACGTGACCTTTCGGACATGCCACACAAGGGACAGGGAGGGGGGGTGAGGGGGTGAGGAGGGGGGAGAGGCCCACCAAATGAACTTGTTGTTTCGATAGTAATCACCCCCCCCTTCTCCACCTCCCCCTACCACCACATCTTCTTCAGACGTTAATAAACACCGTCCTCCCACCCACCCACTATCCATCCTTCATAGGAAGGTACTAACTAGACATCTCTTACTTAGGGACTTTTTTGTTTTTTGCTTCCGTTTGCCTGTTTTTGTGAAAAGAGCACACACGCATGCGCACAAACATACACACACACCACACACCCACACACACACACACCCACACACACACACACACACACACACACACACACACACACACACCAATGCCCACACAGAGACACACAGATATTTACACGTGCACGCGCACCCAGTCGAATATGCACACAAACATAAACACAAACACACACGCGCGTGCACACACACGCAAGCGCTCTCAACACATCTCTAACAGCCCAATCCCATTCTTATTTTGAAAAATGTCAACGAGCCTCTGTTTTAAATACACATAAAAATGCTTTTATTTTATATCTCCAACCCCTAGTTGCAACCAAACAATGAGACAGACAGACAGACAGACAGACAGACAGACAGACGGAGGAGAGAGAGAGGAGTGAGATGAGAAGAGAGAGAAGAGGAGAGGGGAGAAGAGAGGAGAGAGAGAGAGAGGAGTGAGAGAGAGAGAGAGAGAGAGGAGAGAGAGGGAAGGGGAGAGAGAAGAGAAAAGAGAGAGAGAGAGAGAGAGGAGAGAGAGAGAGAGAGGAGAGAGAGAAAGAGAGGGAGGGG
>JASPKP010001036.1:15000-33053 GCA_030674155.1 Stramonita haemastoma | reverse complement strand
CCAGGACTGGAGCGCCTTAAAAAGGCGCTATATGATGATCCCATCCATCCCAGTCCTCAGGGTAACAAACCTCTTGCCCTCAATATCCGTTTCCCCGGAAACCATAGACAGCCGCCAGCTGTGAGGCCTGTGACAAACTACGACCCAACATAACGACCAATGACATGAAAAGCTATGCTGAAGCAGCCAAAGGTGTACATTCACGATGGGCTGCCTTCAACAAAACGACGACTTCAGCCCCACCCCACAGTGCGACTAGCGACAATAGGCCTACCACACTAGGTCTATTACCGGACAGAGACTTTCCCATCCCCCAGCCAAGGAACCCCCATTGTTCAGATGTCACAAGTGTGTTAGGGAGACAACACTCTGTGGCAGCTACACAGCCACTTGTGAAAATACTTTCCGATCTACTCCATTGTTTGACCCAATAGTGTGGTGTGTATGTGTGTGTGTGTGTGTGTGTGTGTGTGTGTGTGTGTTGTGTGTGTGTGTGTGTGTGTACCAGTGAGTATGTGTGGAGGGAAGGGGAGGGGGGGAGTGGTGTGTATGTGGTGTTTGAGTGTATGTGTAAGTGAACATGTGTATGCATGTTTCACCACGTGTGTGTGTGTGTTTGTGTGTATGTAAGCATGCGTGAGTGCGTGTGTATGTGTGTGCGTGCGTGCGCGCGTGAGTGCGTGCGTGCGTGTGTGTGTGCGTGCGTATGTGTGTGTGTGTGTGTGTGTCTGTGGATATGCCGGTGAGCTTGTGCGTGCTTGCATGGTATGTAAGCATGCGTGCTTGCTTGTGCGTATGCACTGCGTGTGTACATGTGTACGTGTATGATAATTATGTGAACGTGTGTATGCATGCGTGTGTGTGGCATGCGTGCCATAAATATCTGCCTACAAGTCTGCATCAAACATACAGCCCATGTATAATGTTCTATATAATTACAAATGTGTTTGTGCAGGTGTCCAAATGTTAAATGCAGTGTTCCCATTGATGATAAATGATTGCTTCAATTTTTCGTGAATGGAAATCTCTCTCTCTCTCTCTCTCTCTCTCTCTCTCTCTCTCTCTCTCTCTCTCTCTCCCCATACTCTCACCCAGCCCCCAGCCCCCCCCCCCCCTTTTTTTTTTCTTTTTTTTTTTTCCCCAACATCAAATGTTGATCAATGTCATGCTGCAGTGTGTATCTCATTTGAGTGGATAAATTGCCTTCTACATTTAGCAGGTATATGGGATCCAGAGACTCTTGCAACAGGGCAGTTGTTGCCCTGGGCTAGTGTGGATTGGAGTTTTTGAACCAACTCTGCCATACTATATTTTCGTTTGCTTTTTCATATATTATTATTCGTTACTGTATCTCTTTGTGTTTAGTATCATATTAATATTTAGTGTGTGATTGGTTATACTGATTTAGCAAAAATTGTTGTATCTTAGTTTTTTTTAAAAATATTTTTCCCAATTTATATGTTTTATTATTTTTTATGACTGTAGTATATGATTTATGTAAAAACAGGACTGGATTCAAAAAGTTGTTTATTATAACACAAACATTCCTTACAGATTTTGATTTGTATTTATATTTTAGTTTTCGAAATTGAATTATAGTTTATTTTGTTTAAAAATTTGATAATCAAGTCTCTTATTTTGATAGATCTTACATATATATATATATAATATATATATATATATATATATATATATATATATATATATATATATATATATATATAAAATCAATCTTAACATGTCTCTAACTTTAGACAAGTGGCCCACAAAGCAAGGCCTCCGTGTAGGCTACCTGAATATCAACAATGCAACAAACAAAAAAGATGATATTTCGACCATACTGCACAATGATGAGAATCAATTTCATTTGTTTTGCCTTGCTGAATCTCGACTCTCACCACACGTAACTGACACATGCATGAATATTCCAGGATATCAGATTTTTCGACAGGATCCACACAAGCCCAAGTCCACTGGGTTATTAACATATTTCGCTTCTTCACTGAGTTGCAAAAGATTATACAACTTTGATGTTTATGACATTGAATCAATTTAGGTTGAAATAAAATTAAAACACAATAATCCAATATTAATAGGATTCATATACAGAAATCCTTCCGAAACCACAGAATGGTTTGAAAAATTCAACTCTCTTATGGATGAAGTGACATTTTTAAACTATGAAACAATTATTCTTGGGGATTTTAACATTGACTTATTAAAACCCAAGCCTAAATGGAGTCACAACATTACTATGCATGGCCTGGAACAACTAATAGACAAACCAACTCGGATAACAGATAACTCTAGAACTTTGATAGATCATATCTACACTACTACAAAACAAAACATAACAGAAGTATGTGCCCCCTCCTGTGGATGCAGTGATCACAATGCTGTGTGTTTTACTTGGTTTAAACATCGTGTCAAAATTCCCAAAGTAGGACATAAAACCATCTTTTACAGAAAATTTAATAACTTCAACGAACAAGACTTTCTTTCAGACTTGATAAATTCACCATTCCAAGACATATATCAAATCAGAGACCCCAACGAAGCTGCAGAATTCTGGATTACCACATTTATTTCAGTGTATGATAGGCATGCCCCCTTCATCAAAAAAAGAGTTAAAGAAAAAATAAAACCTCCTTGGATAACAAAAGACCTAGAGTCAGAAATGCGCTTAAGAGACTATTTGAAAACCCGTGGTACAAAAGAAGAATTTAAAATGCAAAGAAACAAAGTAACTTCACTAAAACGGAGATCAAAACGTGATTACTTTCAAAAACTGTTAATCACAACTACTGACTCTCGCCAGGTATGGAAAGCCATCAATATATTATGTAATAGACCTATATCAAAAAGCCAAAAGACAGTTAAAGACATAACAGCTGATGAACTGAACACCCATTTCTCAAACATCGCTACTAAAATCATATCATGTGATAAGTCAAATGAAAATGATCTCCAATACTTAGAACAATATATTGAATCAAAAGAAATTAAATTCCCAGTTGAATTATTGCCAATGACAATTAAAGACGTGTTGGAAAGTCTATCTCTCAAAAAAAATTCCAGAACACGTGACCTTGACAATCTGGATGGAAAATATTGAAACTTTCTGGTCCTATTATAGCTGAAACACTGACATATCTATATAACTTGTGTATAGATAAAAGCAACATTCCTCTCATATTTAAAAAGGCAAAAGTCATACCAGTCCACAAATCTGGAGATTCTTCTTGTCCTTCAAATTACAGACCAATTTCAATCCTATTGGTCTTATCCAAACCCATTGAAAAACATATCCAAAAATCCTTATATTCCTACTTTGTTAACAACAACCTAATAAATGAAGATCAGTCAGGCTTTCGTAAAAACTATTCTTGTCACACAGCTCTAACTCAACTTACAGACAGTCTCTTACACAACATAAATGAAAATAACTATACAGGCCTAATTTTTGTTGACTTTGAAAAAGCATTTGATGTAATTAATCACTCCTTGCTAGTGCGTAAACTTCACCTATACAAACTAACACCTGAAATAATCAATCTTTTAAAAAGTTTTTTGTTAGATAGACAGCAGCTGGTAACTGCAAATAATCAAACATCAGAATTAGTATCTATTAAATATGGAGTACCACAAGGATCAATATTGGGTCCTCTTTTGTTCTCTATATATGTAAATGACTTACCCTTATTTCTAGATTGTAGCTGTGAAATGTTTGCTGATGACACATCCCTCTATTGTAGTGATACTGACCCCCACATACTAACACTCAAACTTCAAAACAATATCAACAAATTGATTACTTGGACTCAGTTAAACCATATGTCCTTAAATGCTCAAAAAACTAAAAGTATGTACGTACTAGCACGACAAAAGAGGCAAAAAATGAAAAGTAAATTTCAACCTCTGTTGATAGATCAAAAAATCATTGAAGAAGTTGACTCACACAAAATTCTGGGTGTAATTATCGACAATAATCTTACTTGGACTGACCATGTGATGGCACAAGGAAAACGTCTTACAAACAAGGTACGTCAGCTATCAAAAATAAAACACTTTCTAGATAGTCATTCACGCAAACTCTTTTTTTGTGGACACATCTTGCCTATAGTTGACTATGCCTCATCTCTTTGGGACAACTGCAGTGAAACTAATTTAAAATTCATCCATCGATTATATAAAAGAGCACTAAAACTTGTCCTTTTAAAATCAAGCTCCCTAACCATCAATGATTATAAGCTAACAAATATTCTTACATTTCAAAACAGGCTTTATTTCAATAAAGCTCTTATTTGTACAAAAAGTTGTCAATGGAAATGCCCCTCCCAAGATCACCAATAGATTCAAAATTAATGAGCACAGGCATAACCATCTACTAACATTTCCCAGACCCAGAAACAATCTTTACAAAACAAGCTTCCTATATTCAGGTAGTGATTTATGGAACAAGCTCCCAAAACATTTAAAATGTATCAAAAATAAAAATCAGTTCAAAAATCAGTTGAAAAATCACTTAATGGGCTTATGCAAAAATGTTTAAGAACTACACATCAATCCAATTAACCATACTTAGAACAGGCTAAAGATATTGATACTCTCTGCTAACCCCGAAAAATCTTTCACGGGTGGCTCACTGTGACTGAAAAATCTACACTTTGCTTGCTATATATGTATGTGGAAGGGGGAAAAGGTGGAGAAAGGGTTTTTTTGTTGTTGTTTTTTTTAAATTTTTTTTCTTTTTTATATAATTTAATTTTGAACAGGATAGGGAATAAGTGATGTATGTAAACACGTGTATATTCTGCAAATTCACAAGGAGAAAACCAAACCACTGATCTGATGACTAGATTGGATTTTTTTTTCTATGCATTTTTTTCCCACTCACCCAGTTTAATTGGTTTCAGGATAAATATTTTTAAAAAATATTATTTTATTAATTATATTAATGGGACTATTAGCACTATTATATTTATATTATTTTGATAAGTGGAAAGGCCTTATTTTTTTGTTCTGGTTGTTGTTGTGTATGTTTTTTTTTGTTTTGTTTGTTTTTTGTTTGTTTGTTTGAATGTTGGTTTGTTTGTTTGTTTTTTGTTCATATGTGTAGGGTTTTTTATTTATGAATATAATCATAAATCATTATTATAATTCTTCTGTTTGCTGTTTGTGTTTTCCCCCTTCCTCCTTGATACCCCCTCCCCACCCGTTCCCACCCCACCTCCAAATTTTTTCTTTTTTGAGTGTGTGGGGGTTTTTTTGGTGTTTTTTTGGGGGGTTGTGATTGTTTGTTTGCTTGATTTTTGTTTGTTTTTTGCTTTAGTTTTGTTTTGTTTGGGTTTTTTTTTTTCGTTTATTATGTTTGTTTGGTTCTCTGTTGCTTTTGTTTGTTTGTTAGGTTTTTTTGTTAGTTTGAATGTATGTTAGTGTATATGTTATTTCCTCTCTGTGGAGATTGGTATTATCATATGTATTGTTGCGTTTGTTTTTCGCTTTGTTTTTTTTTGTTTGTTTTGTTTTGTTTTGTTTTTTCTTTTCTTTTCTTCCTCATAACATATATGTATCAATTGAAGTGTGGAGCTAATGTAATCTGACATAAGTTGCTTATTGACATTTCATGGATTTTTTTTTTTTTTCTCCTTTTTTTTTTTTAAGTCTTAAATAATGGTTGGTGACATTGTAACTGATATAAGTTGTTTGACACCATATGACTTTAAAAAAAACAAAAACAATTTTAAATGTGTGCATGCCCATATGTTTGTTATGTTATTCCACTCAGTGGTGATGGGTATTATCATATGGTATTGTTGCTTTAGTTGTGTGTTTTTCTTTTCTTCCTTCTAATATATAATCCGTGTGGATTGGTTTTTTGATGTTTTGGTTTGATTATTTGTTTTTTGGTGTGTTTTTATGTGGTTTTTTTGTTTGTTTGTTTGTTTGTTTGTTTTGTTTTTCTTTTGTTTGATTGTATGTTTGTTAGCGTATGTGTTATTTCCTCTCAGTGACGATGGGTATTATTATAAGGTATTGTTGTGTTTGTTGTTTTTTCCTTATCTTTTTTAAAAATATAAAGTATGAATTGAAGTATAGAGATATTGTAATCTGACATAAATTGCTTATAGAATTTTTTTTATTTTCCTTTTTTTTTTTTTTTTTTTAAATGTATTTTTGTGTGTATGTATTGTTTTTTTTTTTTTATATAATTATTATCATTATTATTATTTAGTCTTAAATAATGTTTTTTGGTTACATTGTAATTGATATAAGCTGTTGTGTGTGTGTGTGTGTGTGTGTGTGTGTGTGTGTGTGTGTGTGGTGTGTGTGTGTGTGTGTGTGTGTGTGTTTTGTTTTGTTTTTTTGACACTATATGATCTTTAAAAAGGCTTTAAATGTGTGCATGTACCTACGAGTATACGAGCTGAATGGATGAGCGCAAACCGTGTGTGTGTGTGTGTGTGTGTGTGTGTGTGTGTGTGTGTGTGTGTGTGTGTGTGTGTGTGTGTGTGTGTGTATGTGTGTATGTGTGTGTGTGTGTGTGTGTAGGTATTTTTTGTATTTTTGTATTTTGTATTTTGTACCACTTTATGTCACGCAGATTTCTCTGCGTGAAATTCGGGCTGCTCTCCCCGGGGAGAGCGCGTCGCCACATGTGCAGCGCCTACCCATTTTTTTTTTTTCTTTTTCCTGCATGCAAGTGTATTTGTTTCCCTATCAGAGTGGCTTCTTTCTACAGAATTTTGCCAGGGACAACCCCCTTGTTGCCGTGGGTTCTTTTACGTGCGCTAAATAGTGATGTGTAACACACGGGACCTCGGTTTATCGTCTCATCCGAAAGACTAGCGCCCAGACCACCACTCAGGGTCTAATGGATGGGGAAAAAGTTTTGGGTCCTAACGGGTACGAACCCCGCACACTCTGACCCGGACTTTTTGCTTTCTAGGCAAGGCGCGTGACCACCTAGACCACCGTGGACGGGTGTGTGTGTGTGTGTGTGTGTGTGTGTGTGGGTGTGTGGGTGTGTGGGTGTATGTGCATATGTGTGTATGGCTTTTGAGTAGATTTTTAAAATATATATATTTTATTTATTTATTTATTTATTTTTTTATTTTTTATTATTATCATTATTATTTTTTAAAATTTTTTATTATTTTTTTTTCTCTTTTGGTTGTTGTTATAGTAGTTGTTTGTATTATTTATAGGCATAGTTCATTTTAAAGTTGTTGAAATCATGTTAGCAAATTAATGTTGGTGAAATGTTTGTTGTTGTTTTATTTGTTTGTTTGCTTTTTCCCCTTTTCTTTCTTTTGTTGGCTTTATTGTTTGCTAGGGATTTTCTGCTTTGCTTTTTGTTGGTTTTTTGTTTTGTTTTGGATTTGATTTTTGCTATTGTTTTGATTTTTTCTTTTCTTTTCTTTAGATAGATGGCTTGATGGAAAAAAGCAGATCGCTGCTTACTCAATGTACCATCTGGAAATAAAAATTTGATTGATTGATTGATTGACACACACACACATGAAAAAACACACACACACATAAACATGATTTTGATTCTTAGATATATAATCATGTACATGACTTTTTTTTCTGAGATGGATGGCTTGAAGAAAAAAGTCATTGCTCTGCTTATTCAATGAACCATCTGCTGTCAGGGAAAATAGCTCTTGTCCCTGAGTTAAACAAGCCTGTAGGAGTCAGTTGTGAGTAAGGATGATGTCTCTGTTGTTTTTTCAATTATCTCAGACACTTATTCCCACAGCTGTAGGAGTCAGTAAGGGTGATATCTCTGTCTTTTATCTCAGACACTTATTCCGACATCTGTAGGACTCAGTAAGGGCGATATCTCTGTCTTTTATCTCAGACACTTAGTCCCACAGCTGTAGGACTCAGTGAGGGTGATATCTCTGTCTTTTATCTCAGACACCTAGGCTGCGGCCATAGTAAACCCGGCATTTTAACGGGGTCAGGGCTGGTGAAAAATGCTGCCCAGCTGATTTATTCTGTGGCGTCACTGATAACGGCTGTGCTGGCCATAGTAAACCCGGCTGGGCAGCCGGTATTTTTGACCCCTTGTTTTTCCAGCGACACCTTTGCCGGGTTGATGGAAAGGAAAATAATCAAGAAAAACAAAAAGTCTGACTGCACAAACTATTCAATTGACCCTTCCCGATTTTGCTTCACCCCTTCACTTGCAGTCTCGGGGTGACCACATTGTCAGAAAGAGACGGCCTGGTTGACTATGGACCCTTTGACAGATCCATTCTACCCTTAAAGAGACGGCTGTCAAAACAACGGGGCAGCCGGGGTAGTACCCGGGGTAGCCTTATTCTGACAGTTGTAGGACTCAGTGAGTGCGATATCTCTGTCCTTTATCTCAGACACTTATTCCAACAACTGATGCTTTACATTGTGGGGAGTGGGGTGGGGTGAGTATAATTATATTATGATTTATGAGAAAGGGAAAGGCTTTTATTTAGGTGTTGTGCCAGAGTGTTCATGCTCGCACATTCTAAGCGGTATCTTTGTGTGTCTCTGCATATTTTATTTTATTACTTTCTAGGATAATGGAATAAGCAGCTACATACTTTTTACATCCAGTACCCCTGTGACAGATTTGTAAATTTTGTCATTTGTTCCAACGGCACAGAATGGCCTACTCTTCTGCAAAGCCTTTTGTGCATGCATGCCTATGTGAGTGTGTGTGTGTGTGTGTGTGTGTGTGTGTGTGTGTGTGTGTGTGTGTGTGCGTGCGTGGGTGCATGTGTGTTATGTGTGTGTATTTTTGTGTGTGTGTGTGTGTGCATGTGTGTGCATATGTGTGCATTTGTGTGTGTTCTATTCTGTTCTATTCTTTTCTTTTTCTCTTTTATTTTGAGGATAACGGAATAAGCACTCATATACCTTTTTACTTCCAGTCACCTTGTGTATGCGGATTTGTAAATTTTGTCATCCATTCCCAACGGCACACAATATGCGCGCGCGCGCGCGCGTGTGTGTGTGTTTGTGTGTGTGTGTATGCGCGCACGTGTGTGTATGTGTGTGTGTGTGTGTGTGTGTGTGTGTGTGTGTGTGTGTGTGTGTGTGTGTGTGTGTGTGTGTGTGTGCGTGCGTAAGTTCTCGCATTTGTATGTATATAAGTGTGTGTGAGGGGCGGGGGTATGTGTGTGGACAAGCGATGGGTGCATGCGTTTAAAAAAAAAAAATTCAATTTATTCTTTTATATCGAGGATAATGGGATAAGCACTCTTGTGCTTTTTTACATCCAGTCTCCGTGTGTATGCAGTTTTGTAAATGTCATCTGTTCCCACCGGCACATGATGGCCTACTCTTACGAAAAGCAGAACAAGATTTAATGTGTGTGCAAGATGTCCTGCATGCGTTTGCACACGGGGCCTCGGTTTATAGTTTCATCGGAAAGGCTTTGGGGGAGAGTGGGGTCCCACTGATGTTAACTCCAGGAGAAAAATCTCCTCAACTGGAATCGAACCTGGGTCGTCAAATTGCGAGCAATGTTCTGACCACTAGGCAAGGCTATCCCAGCCCTGTGTCTGTGCCTGTGTGGTGTGTGCCTGTGTGTGTGAAGTTTTGGGTTTGTGAGTGTGTGCCCCCTATGTGTGAGTGTTTGTTTCTTTGTGTGTTTTGTGTGTGTGTAAGGATGTCAAGATAGTGACGTCAGTAAGCCCACCTTTAGGCAGACACTGCTGATGTCACTGTCAGTCACACTTACCTTGAAGGACAGACACTTGGCTCTCAGGCTGGTATCTGACAACAACCTGGACACTTCCTGTTGCCACAGTGACGTCACCAGCCCCTTCTGACGTTTCCACCACATCAGTGTTTGCTGACGTGGCCATTATTCTGAAGGTACTGCAAGTGTACAGACCACAGTGATGTTACAGTGAATGTGAGTTATCACACTGCAACAGCAAGGACTGCAGCAACAGCAACAGCAACAACAGCAACATTAACAACAGCAGCAACAGCAACAGTATCATCAACAGCAGCAGCGGCAACAGTATCAACAGTAGTATCAGCAACAGTAGAAGCAGCAACAGTGGCAGCAGAAACAGCAACAGAAGAAACAGCAACAGCAGAAACAGCAGAAGCAATATCAAGTGTTTTAACAGCAAGAACACCTGCTAGCTTCACAAGATACTGATTTGATTCAGGCTTCCCCAGACAGACACACAAACAGAAATAGAAGCTAAAAACACAGCTGTTAAATCCTAAACACCTCATCATCCAATCATCCAACATCTTGAACAGCTTTGGATGATAAACGCCACCACCACCACTACCAACAACAACAACAAGGACTAGGGCAGGGGGAGAGAGAGAGAGAGAGAGAGAGAGAGAGAGAGAGAGAGAGGAGAGAGGAGAGAGAGAGAGAGAGAGAGAGAGAGAGAGAGAGAGAGAGAGAGAGAGAGAATCTACACACAGTAGATTTCAATCATGCTATGACCATCACTAATTGCTACCACATGCCAAAGCTCTATCAGGCTAGAGGTATAAACCTTGCTGAGAATCTAAGTAATTATAGCTGCTGGTTTGTACTAGGCTAAGAGGAAAAGGGGAGGGAGCATGTGTGCCTGACCTGATTTCGTGATGGAATGCAAAATCTAGGGGTAGTTTGTGTTCAGGGAATTGGAATGCAAGAGGGTTAAATAAAACATGTCCTATGCAAGACCCCCTTTTCTTATTCTGCTTTTTTACAATAGTCCAGCAGCTCTGGTAAGAATATTGGGCAAAAACTGCAGAAAGGGGTGACGGCATTATTTTTGGCATACGCATACTTTGGACCCTCCTGTACAATATTGGCATGGGAAACACCATATTGGCCAATTAATTCCCACTTAATTTGACGATCAAAGATGTATACCCCACTTATCAAAGATTGCGACAAATGTAACATTCTCCACTTGTTCATCTGCTCATTTTTTAAGCAACTCCTAATTAATTGTACATACTTACTTTGTGGCATCAAAAGTGGTTTCAAGAGCACAAACAGCAGTGAATGATAGCAGATTTTAAAAATAACTTATCATACATAACCATTTTTAACAAGTTATTCTACACACAAAGCAACAGCTCCTGAATTTCACTTTATGTTTTATAATCTGTAAAGCTGATGACTTACTCTTCATTCACACACACACATATCTATATATATATATATATATGTACATACATACATACATATATATATATATATATATATATATATATATATTTTATATATATATATATATATATATATATATATATATATATACACATACAAGCACCCATGCACACTAATATGGACGTGCGCATCGTGACACGGTAATGGTGACATTTACTGATTTGGTGGACCAGGATTTGTAGAAAGAGAACAACTCTTTAACAGTACCAGCAGCAGCAGCAACAACAACAAACTAACACGCACACACACAAACACACACATTTACACACACGCACACACACACACACACACACAAACACACACACACACACACACACACACACACACACACATTAAATAATGGTATTAGTAACATTGTAACTCTGTGTAAGTGTGTGTAAGTGTGTGTAAGTGTGTGTGTGTGTGTGTGTGTGTGTGTGTGTGTGTGTGTGTGTGTGAGTGTGAGTGTGTGTGTGAGTGTGTGTGTGTGTATGTGTGTGTGTGTGTGTGAGTGTGTGTGTGTGTGTGTGTGTGAGAGAGAGAGAGAGAGAGAGAGAGAGAGAGAGAGAGAGAGAGAGAGAGAGAGAGAGAGAGGAGAGAGAGAGAGAGAGAGAGAGAGAGAGAGAGAGAGAGAGAGAGAGAGAGACTTTTGAGTGTTTTTTTGTGTTTATTTTTTCAGTTTTCATTGTTAGTGTTGTTGCTTATATTTTCTATAGGCATATTGTATTTTTAAGGCTGTTGAAATCATGTTGGTTAATTAATGTTGATGAAATGTTTTTCTCTGCCTTTTAAATTTTTTATTTTTTAAAAATATTTTCTTGATGGTTTTTTTTTTTTTTTTTTTTTCCTTACATAGATGGCTTGATGAAAAAAAGCAATTCGATGCTTACTCAATGTACCATCTGAAAATAAAATTTTGACTTGACTTTGACTTGACTTGACTTGACACATACACTCACCTTGACTTACAGGAAAAGGGACAATGCTGCCATGTGCCCTAGTCCTTTCTACAGTCAGCACCTCCACCACATGCACACAAGGCAGTACACTGCAAGCTGGCTTTGAAGCATTTGCAGCATCCTCGACAGGCCAGCTTACAGCTGCAGTGGATCAGTTCTTGACAGGCTTCCTCTACCTGTGGCAGTGTAGTCCACACAGGTTTCCATCCATGATCCTGTTCTCTCTGCCAACCCCATAGTCCAGGGCAAGGAGGGTCCTGTGCTTTCACCAAACACTGTCCCCAGATGTGACCACTTTGGTAGACTGCACGTAAGGTATGCTGCTGAAGTGCACCAAGAGTGGGTGGAATGTTCTCCAACTGCCGTCTTCCCTTTGTGAACATTCTTTTCCTGGCTTCATCAATGCTTTGCAACTCACTGGTCCTGTCATACAATAGAACAACAAATCGTTGAAGAACATCCATCATTGAGTTGGGTATGGGCAGGTGAGTAGCTGGTGGTTCCATCATGAGCAGGAAGGTGTCAGTAACTTGTGGATATGCAGCCCATGTATTCCACGCTCTAGTCTTTCCTCTTCCAGAGAAGAAGGACACACAGTCACACCCTGTAAATGCATGGAAGGCTGGCAAGGCTTTGGAGCACTTTGGACCAAGCTGAGTGGCAATTATGTGGGCTGCTAGATATTTAAAGTGTTTTCCAACTCCAAGAGAAATCCACACTTCATTAACTGCAATTAACTGGACACAGGCAACAGCAAGTACAACTACATTGGTATCCGTTGTCCTGATCAAGACTCTCTGCAGGCCATCTTTCACACAGTCATCCACATGTAGCATGAGACGAGTGTCTGCTTCCTCATGGGTACAAGGTTCTATTCTGCTGGTGTCTTTGCTGGATGAGCAGTGTTTTCTCAGCACTTGTACAGATAAGGACCTTGCCATGGACTTCTGCTTCTTCCAAAGAGTCTCTGCAATGAACCTGAATAGTTCATTTTTGTTCTCATTTACCCGCAGAAAGCCTTGCCAGTTTCTTGGGATCTCTGCTGAAACCATAACCTCTCTTCGAACACCAGAACCTCACTTTTCCCTTGTAGCAGATTTCAAGCTGTCAGCCCTATAAACATCAAAAACAATGTCAATCCGAGATACTGCAACAAGCTGGCACATTATGTATGGCAAGACAATGACATCTACATACTCCTGAAAGGTAGTTGTCAGCTTTGGCGACAGCATTTGGATGAGAGCAGCACCATCAAAAAGCTTGGCATCCACTTGTGGAGTACTGTGAGGAATAGGGATGAGGACTGTCTCATGAAGGATTTTTTGTGCAAAGTCTGAAGGAGTATTTAACTCGACTGGGCTGCTTTCAATGACATCATCTAGTACCTCATCAGGAATGGTTGTAGAATTGTCAGCAACTACACCAAAGTTGTCAGCAACTGCAGCAGGGACCTGATCAGTAAGTGAAGCTGAACAAGGATTGGCAAAGCAAGGTTTCTGGGCTTGAAGGCAGGAGATCAGATCACGGTTAAATAGTAAAAGTCTTATGATTTTAGCCGACTTCCATGTGTAAAACAACTACATACACTCTCACTGAACCAAATCAATAATTTAAGTTCAGTTTGTATACACAAATACAATTCCCTTATGAAAACTGCTTTTACCCTGATGAAATTAACAACTACTATCAAACAGAAAAAGTCCAGACCACAACCTCAGGTACACAGACAAAACCTTGTACCAACAGCCTGTAATACACTTTGAAGAGGAGAAGAGGAGGGGGGGGGAGGGAGAAGAGGGTTGTAGTCCAAATGTTATAGTGTCTAAGGTGCACACTATAACACATACACAAAAGAAACACTGCGTGCCACGCACACACGCACACGCACACGCACACACACACGCACACACACACACACACACGCGTGCGCGCGCGCGCATGCACGCACCCACACGCGCATGCACAAGGTTTTTGAAAAAAACAACACGTGAAGGCTATGTACTGGTAGTTATTAAAGAGATAAAATTAATTATTCTGTCTTTCTGTGAATGCAGACAAGATGTTCTGTACTGTTGACGACATACTATCACTCCTCCTTTCACAAGCCCTAAAAATTATTTTAAAAAATAAACGTATTTAAAAGTTAACCATGAAAAAATCCACAAACAGAAACAGGGATAAAATGCTTCATTGAGAAAATTTCGTAATTTTAATGCCACTAGCGTCAATAATCCTTCGAAAAATGTTGTAGCTTGTAGAAAACAGCCACGAAGAGAGAGAGAGAGAGAGAGGAGAGAGAGAGAGAGAGAGAGAGAGAGAGAGAGAGAGAGAGAGAGAGAGAGAGAGAGAGGAGAGAGAGAGAGAGAGAGAGAGAGAGAGAGAGAGAGAGAGAGAGAGAGAGAGAGAGAGAGAGAGAGAGAGGAGAGAGAGAAGAGAAGAAGAAGAAGAAGAATAGTAATAAAAAAAATAAACAATATTTTCCAAGGGTAACAGAGTAAGCATTCAAATACTTTTTTTCATCTGGGTCTTGCCCTGGTTACAGAATAGCACCCCCCCAAGACCTCCCGCCCCCCACCCCTAAAAGACACACGCATATATTATATATATATATATATAGAGAGAGAGAGAGAGAGAGAGAGAGAGAGAGAGAGAGGAGAGAGAGAGAGAGAGAGAGAGAGAGAGAGAGAGAGAGAGGAGAGAGAGAGAGAGAGAGAGAGAGGTTTTTATCATAATGGTGTACCATACTTTTGGCTAGGTTATCTAACGTATAAGTGGCTGGTGCCCAGTCACACAAACAAGACAGTGTGGATGACTGAAAGTCACTGTCACCTGTATGGCATCGTTGGCTTAAGTTATAAATACTGTTTACAAAAATCTTATACTAAAATGGTGAAATGGTAACTGATTAAAACAATAGTGCAATGCAATTCTAATTGTACTTCGTATCAGTAGCAAAGTACT
Source organism: Stramonita haemastoma (assembly GCA_030674155.1). Classification (NCBI taxonomy): domain Eukaryota; kingdom Metazoa; phylum Mollusca; class Gastropoda; order Neogastropoda; family Muricidae; genus Stramonita; species Stramonita haemastoma. The sequence goes on along the minus strand of JASPKP010001036.1, from coordinate 17,966 downwards.
ACTTTGCGCCAGTAGCATCGCCATTTGAATGAAGTCCATTACGGTGCTCACGCAAAAAAAGGCTACCCAGTTACACTTCTTCAGTTTAAAGATTTCGAAGTTTTATTCGTTTTTTTACGATTTTATGACAAACAGGGCATCTAATTTTTCAAATTAATAGTATCAATTCACAATAAAAGAATAGATACGGTAAAAGAAAAGTGTACAAAGTTAATGTTAGGGCCTATGAAGTTTTTTTGGGCTAGGGGGGCAGTGGAAAAGTGTAACACCGCCCGCTAGTGTGCGTCAGACACCGAGCTGTCAGGGCTACTGGGTGTGTGGGCCTGACTTATCTATGGTAAACCAAAAGTGTCAAAATCGTCCTGTTCCAGGAGTGTTGCGTAACTTAATCGATCACTGTGTCTCCTAGGGGGCACAGATTCATTGTTTCCAATGGGAATATTGTTCACTATGATAGTAGGTATATGTATGCAACGTGGCTTCCCGTCACTGTCCAGGTCAGTTAAAAAAATAATAACTGCTCAGCTACAAGGAGGGGAGTGGGGGTAGCAATTGTTTACATGATGATAGAGATTAATATGGACTGGTTATATCTATTTATTTTCAGGTTAACTACTGGGCCTGCCTCTCAGATGTATGCACACACACACACACACACACACACACACACACACACACACACACACACACACACACACACACACACATTAACACTAACACTACATGGTACAACAGGAACAAGCACACTATGGGGCACACACACACACACACACACACACAGAGCAGACCTGTAGCAAAGCAGGCCTGTGGCTTACAATCAGGCCAGTGCAGTGTGTCTTTGCAGGGCAGACAGACCTGCTGTCTGTTTGGCTCCGCCCCTTTAAAGCAGGTGACACACTGCCTCAGGAAAGTAAGGCAGACAGTCATGGCAAAACAGATCAGAAACAGATTGTCTGTCACTGTAAACATAGATAGGTCCCAAGCAGTTTGTGACATCCTTCGATGAGACTAAAAACTGAGGCCTGTGCCAATGCACCAAAATGTCTTGTGCATACCTTAAATCCTGTTGGCTTTTTTCTTTTCATAAGAGTAGGCCATTGTGTGCCGGTAGGAACAGATGACATTTACAAAACGGCATACACACAGGGACTGGATGTAAAAAAAGCACAACAGTGCTTATCCCATTATCCTTGATATAAAAGAAAGAAAGAAAGAAAGGTATACCCTAACTGTTGAGACAGGTCAGGTTTTGTGTGGGTCAGGTTGAAACAGCCAGCTCATAGCCTCCAGCCAATCAGGGCTCAGTTTAAAGCTACTGCATGTGTGTGTGTGTGTGTGTGTGTGTGTGTGTGTGCCTTGTGGCTGTGATTGAAGCCTGGGGACACACAGCAGTTTTTTTTTCACTTTGTACACCTTTCAAACATTTCATGTAGTAGTTTGTGCTTGTTTTTAACTAAGGGGTTGGAATGAACATGTTTTGGACAGGTGTTGATATCTACCCCAGAGCAAACACGGCAACAACAATGGAGGAGATTGTAAACCATCTACATGTGATGGATTCCATGTCCTATGATTCTCCACACTTCATCCTGGGTGACTTTAGCAATCATTCACTTCATTAACAAAACACCGAAGACCTACAAACAATAGGTTCCCTCTTCTGCACACAGAGAAACCCTTGTCTATGCCCCCAAATTGTGTTGCTGCACACATGATCATGTGTACACACCATTACTTGAAGGTGTGTGTGTGTGTGTGTGTGTGTGTGTGTGTGTGTGTGTGTGTGTGTGTGTGTGTCTTTTTAATACTTGCTATGTGTTAACAGTTTTATGTGTTCAAATCGTATCTATTCCTTATAAAATGTGTTTTTATCACTCCAAAACAAGTTTCCTCTAATAGAGAACAATAAATTACCGAATTCTATTGATTTATGAGGCTCTGTGTGTGCGTGTGCGATTCACTTTAGGTCTCTTCATAAAATGTGATTTTAGACATTTAAGAAAGGGAGTGAGTTGGAAGAGTTCTGAGAGTGGGTTAGGAGTTAATTCACTTAATCTACACAAAACAGGAAAAGGGTGAACACAAATATCAATAATTCTTGAGTACAGAATAATAAAAAATTCAGATCTGTGAAAAGAATCTAATGCATGAACAATAAAACTATTGATAACCACGACCAACAAGAGAAAATCTAAGCCACAGAAGGATATGTCTTTTAAGTATGGTCCATAATGATTATGATAATGAACCAATGTTGTGTGACTGTGCATTAATGATTTGAAAAATGTATACATCAGTAATTGATCACTGATGAAGATGATGAGGTGAGAACAGGATTGTAATTTTGCAGCATGCAGCATTTTAATATAATTATGATCAACAGTTATACTATGGTCACATAGTTATAAAGAGATAATATGTCCATACTATGTCCAACAAATTTTGTCTTAAAACAGTTCAACTTCTATCGGTAGGCCAGAGAAATAATTGCATTTATACTGTAAGAATCTGTTTCATGCATTTTAACAAAAGACTCAAATTTTACTACCCCTTCATATCTATCTATCTACCTACCTACCTACCTACCTACCTACCTACCTACCTACCTACCTACCTACCTACCTACCTACCTACCTACCTACCTATCTATCTATCTATCTATCTATCTATCTATCTATCTATCTATCTATCTATCTATCTATCTATCTATCTATCTATTATCTATCCTCTTTTTTCACAATGGAATAACTTTTTCTGTTCTTTTCCCACAATCTGTAAGCATTCCTGCAATGAGAAATGAAGTTTCAAATTTGCCACATCTATTAATTGTTTTGCCCCCATTTTTGCTTAAAGGTCAACTTTTTTACTATAAATTATACCAGAGCGAGATGTAATCCAACAGAAAGTATATCTGGGCCTTTTAAGGTGAGCAGATGAATTAAATGACAAACATAAAAAAAAACTAG
>JASPKP010001036.1:5000-7500 GCA_030674155.1 Stramonita haemastoma | reverse complement strand
TTTTTCAAAATGGAATAACTGTATCTGTGCTTTTCCACAATCTGTAAGCATTCCTGCAATGAGAAATGAAGCTTCAAATTAATTTTGCCACATCTGTCAATTGTTTTGCCCCATTTTTGCTTTAAGGTAAACTTTTTCATAATGAATTACACCAGAGTGAGATGGAATCCAACAGAAAGTATATCTGGGCCTTTTAAGGTGAGGAGATGAATTAAATGACAAACATAAAAAAACTAGTTCTGATCTTTTTTTTGTTTCCATAGAGCTGATGGCTGAAATTACTGATTTTGAGTCAACACAAAAAAGTATTCAAAAAAACAGCTCTCGAAAAATCTATTAAGAAATTAAAGTGCAACTAATATTGCTATGAGCTCTGCTGTAAAAATTGAAATATTCTCCCCAAAATAAAATGATTTTTTTCGATTTCAACCCTGGTAAAATGTATGCAGCATCTGCATTATTGTTAAGACTGTGCCATCTGTGTGTGTGTGTGTGTGTGTGTGTGTGTGTGTGTGTGTGTGTGTGTGTGTGTGTGTGTGTGTGTGTGTGTGTGTGTGTGTGTGTGTGTGTGTGTGTGTGTGTGCGTTTTATTTAATTATTTGACTTTTTAAAATTTATTTATTCTTTTATATCGAGGATAACAGAATAAGCAATCATGTGTTTTTTTTCATCCGGTCCCCGTATGTATACAGTTTTGTAAATATTGTCATCTGTTCCCACCGGCACACGATGGCCTACTCTTACGAAAAGCGGAACAGGATTTAACGTGTGCGCAAGATGTTGTGCGTGCGTTCGCACACGGGGCCTCGGTTTAAAGTCTCATCCGAAGGAGTTTGGGGGAGAGTGGAGTCAGCACTGATGTTAACTCCACGAGAAAAATCTCCTCGACCGGACTCGAACCCGGGTAGTCAAATTGCCAGGCAATGTTCTGACCACTTGGCTATCCGTCCCCCTGTGTGTGTGTGTGTGTGTGTGTGTGTGTGTGTGTATGTGTGTGTGTGTGTGTGTGTGTGTGTGTGTGTGTGTGTGTGTGTGTGTGTGTGTGTGTGTGTGTGTGTGTGTGTGTGTGTGTGTGAATTTGGACATGAATTATGTTAAAGAAAGTGAAAGAATTACTAACCAATAGCTGATTCATGTATGTCATAGTCTGAAGTCTTCACCATGCTGTGTGTCTGTCAGTGATGTACTCTGTAATTACTCTTCTTTCAATGACTACAGCATTTCTGACTTCCAGCAAAGAGAGGCTTAGAAGCCATTTGTTTAGAATAGGGGTATCTAGTGACATGTACCCGTCATTGAGTGACAGACTTTTCTTTGTCAAATGCTAAGACAGCACCTACTGTTATCTGTCATAGGAACTAAAATGCATTGCAGTGTTGTTAACTGCATGACAAGCCTTGCATATCCCACCTCAGCATGGGAGAGAAATATTTTCTGGTAAGGGGAGAAAGGCAAAAGAATGAACCAAGAAAGGCAGAAATTAGACAAAAAGGATGTGAAAAGGAACAAGGCAGAAACAAAGAGAGGGATAGAAAAGAGGGAAATCCTAGCACCTGATTTCCAGAAGATGAGGATGCTATTTATACTGACAGGCCCTCAACCACTTATTGAGAGTAGGTGACAGAAGGGTGATAGAAGGATGACAGAAGGAAGACAGAAGAATGACATTGGCAGAAGGGTGACAGAAGGATGACAGAAGGATGACAGAAGGATGACAGAAGGGTGACAGAAGGGTGACAGAAGGGTGACAGAAGGATGACATTGACAGAAGGGTGACAGAAGGGTGACAGAAGGATGACAGAAGGGTGACAGAAGGAGGACAGAAGGGTGACAGAAGGATGACAGAAGGGTGACAGAAGGGTGACAGAAGGATGACAGAAGGGTGACAGAAGGGTGACAGAAGGGTGACAGAAGGGTGACAGAAGGATGACATTGACAGAAGGGTGACAGAAGGGTGACAGAAGGATGACATTGACAGAAGGGTGACAGAAGGGTGACAGAAGGATGACATTGACAGGAGGGTGACAGAAGGATGACATTGACAGAAGGGTGACAGAAGGATGACAGAAGGGTTACAGAATGGTGACAGAAGGATGACAGAAGGATGACAGAATGATGACAGAAGGGCGACAGAAGGGTGACAGAAGGATGACATTGACAGAAGGGTGACAGAAGGGTGACAGAAGGATGACAGAAGGGAGAAAGAAGGGTGACAGAAGGGTGACAGAAGGGAGAAAGAAGGGAGAAAGAAGGGTGACAGAAGGGTGACAGAAGGGTGACAGAAGGGTGACAGAAGGGAGAAAGAAAGGTGACAGAAGGGTGACAGAAGGGTGACAGAAGGGTGACAGAAGGGTGACAGAAGGGTGACATGAGGGTGACAGTTCAGTGTGTATCTAGTGACATGTAGCCTTCATAGGATGACAGATACAGAACACTGACCTTACTGGCCAACAGGATAGCAGAGCCACATGTGAGGAGAGGTGGTCACTTCATACAGTGG
>JASPKP010001035.1:22500-33058 GCA_030674155.1 Stramonita haemastoma | reverse complement strand
CTCCCCCCCCCCCCCCCCCCCCCCCCCCCCCCCCCCCCCCCCCCCCCTCTCCTCTCTCTTTCTTCCTCACGTTTTCTCTCATTATGAAGTTGTTTTTTTATTTTTTTTTATTTTCTATGTGTTCATTTTATTCGCCTTGTGTTTGAATGATGTTATTTTGAAGATGATGATGATGATGATGACTATGATTATCACTGTTATTATCAGTGTTCTTTCCTTCACCTATTATATGCTGTTTTCTTTTCTTACTGATTTGTATATTGCCATGTTGTGTATTAATATGTCTGTTGTTTGGTTCTCTGTCAGATCTTTTAAAAAAAATTTTTAATTTGTGTAGTGTTTTTTATCATTGGTTTTCCTTCACTGGGGTCTGAATGTAAAAAAAAAAATGCTATCATGTGTGCTTATTCCTTTCTCTCAATGTAAATCTCTCTCTCTCTCTCTCTCTCTCTCTCTCTCTCTCTCTCTCTCTCTCTCTCTCTCTCTTCTCTCTCTCTCTCTCTCTCTCTCTCTCTCTCTCTCTCTCTCTCTCTGTGTCTCTCTCTGTGTCTCTCTCTGTGTCTCTCTCTGTGTCTCTGTGTGTCTCTGACTCTGTGTCTGTGTCTGTGTCTGTGTCTGTGTCTCTGTCTCTGTCTCTCTTCTCTCTCTCTCTCTCTCTCTCTCTCTCTCTCTCTCTCTCTCTCTCTCTCTCCTGTTTAACAATCATTCTGAGTGACTACATTATGTGCATGCCTGTTTATTTTGCAGTTTTGAAAAAAAAATCATATATGCATATCTATGTATGTTCTTTTGTAAATTTATGTTTTGTGTCGTATTTTCAAGGTGTTCAATAATTTATATAAACATGCCTTTGATACACTGAATTTGTGTGTGCATCTTGATTAAAAAGTAAAAGCCCAATGTTTATTGTGTCTCCTCTCTCTCTCTCTCTCTCTCTCTCTCTCTCTCTCTCTCTCTCTCTCTCTCTCTCTCTCTCTCTCTCTCTCTCTCTCTCTCTGTCTGTCTGTCTGTCTGTCTGTCTGTCTGTCTGTCTGTCTGTCTGTCGGTCGGTCGGTCGGTCGGTCGGTCTGTCTGTCTGCCTGTCACTGAGAACACACACACACACATACACACACACATACACACACACTTACACACACACACACACTTACACACACACACACACACACACACACACACACACATACACACACACACTTACTCACACACACACACACACACACACACACACACACACACGCACACACACACACACACACACACACACACACACACACACACACACACACACACACACACACACACACACACACATACGCGCAAGCAATCACGCGCGTACGCACATGCACATTCATCCTGTTTGTACAGAAAGAAAAGAATGAGCAAATAAACAGGAAGACAGGCAGACAGAGAGAATGATGAACAGAGAGACAGACACACAGAAAACATGAAACACAAGCTTATAGTGTTTTTTTTTCCCCCAGATTGATACTGGTGTTCTTTAATTTTTCTGGTTATAACTTCCACTTATTCTCTGTGTGTGTGTGTGTGTGTGTGTGTGTGTGTGTGTGTGTGTGTGTGTGTGTGTGTGTGTGTGTGTGTGTGTGTGTGTGTGTGCGTGTGTGTGTGTGTGCGTGCGTGCGTGCATGTGTGTGTGTGTGTGTGTGTGTGTGTGCGCGCGCGCACACGCGCACTTGCTCGTTATGCCGAGGGCTCTCAAACACTCCTAGTGACGAGGCGCCCACGTCTTCCTGGCGGAGTGAAGAACTTCCTACTCACCTGAAACATGGAGCGAGATCATAAAGGATGGTTTCTTCCCCGAAGTCGGAATGCAGCTGTCTTAATAGTGGGTAAACAAAAAAAAAGGTTACATACGCAAAACGCTATCATTGGTAAACCTCGAGAAATGAAAAAAAAACAACCCAACCCAAAACGACGATTTCCGTGTTAGTGGTTTTTATTTGGATAAGACAATGATACGAAGGTCCAGTGCGCAGCTGGTTTTCACAGCACGTAAAAGAACCCACGTCAGCAAGAGAGTTGCACTTTTAGCGAAATATTACGGAAGAAAGCTACTTTGATGACTTCTATATCATAGAAACAAATCTACGAACAGACTTGGGGAGGTAAACAGACGGTTTTCACTGAATGATGTCGTGTGTGTCCCCCCCCCCCCCCCCCCCCCCGCCCCCACAGCAAGTAAGATAAAGTAAAGGTGTCCCATAACCTATGTGGTCGTAGGGGAGCCAGGCATCAGAGACCTCAGCTTCTCTAGGGTTTAGCAAATTGAGGGTGGCGCCCATCTCCTCTCCCTCGCTGCTTTACCTTCCCGGACCATAAAGAGGGCAGGTACCCATTTACAGCTGGGTGAACTGGGGGGGGGGGGGGGACTGTATTGAAGCCAAGGCGCGCAAACGGTCACCCATCCAACTGGTAATCACACTCGTTGCTGCTGAACCTTGGCTGGGGGAAAGCGAGTGCTCTGGCACCAGTGCAGATTAGCGCCATTAATTGTACACAGAGAATCTATCTATCTATCTATCTATCTATCTATCTATCTATCTATCTATCTATCTATCTATCTATCTATCTATCTATCTATCTATCTATCTATCTATCTATCTATCTATCTATCTATCTATCTATCTACCCTTAGTCTGATCTGGCATCAGTGGGGGCACCCCTGAAGACTTGACAACCAGTTCCCTCCATTCCTCTCTCTGTGTTCTGCCTTTCTCTGTGTTTTGTTGAGTTCTAGGCTTGTCCATTCGCTGATGTTGTCCTCCCATCTCTTCCTTGGTCTGCCTGTTTTTCTTCCTCCTTGGGCAGTGCCTTGCAGTATTGTTTTTGCAAGTCCTTTTGATCTTGTAACATGCCTCTACCATTTAAAGTTCACGCTTCTTTACGATTGATAGAAGGTTTCGTAGGGACTATCGTTTTCTGGATTCTGTTATTCACGTCTTTTATTTATTTATTTATTTATTTATTTATTTATTTATTTATTTATTTATTTATTCTTTTATATCGAGGATAATGGAATAAGCATTCATGTGCTTTTTTACATCCAGTCCCCATGTGTATGCAGTTTTTGTAAATCTTGTCATCTGTTCACACTGGCACACAATGGCCTACTCTTCCGAAAAGCGGAGCAGGAGTTAACGTGTGCGCAAGATGTTCTGCGTGCGTTCGCACACGGGGCCTCGGTTTATAGTCTCATCCGAAAGACTTCGAGGGAGAGTGGAGTTGAGTCCACTGAGTCAGCACTGATGTTAACTCCAGGAGGAAAAAATCCCCTCGAACAGGAATCGAACCCGGGTCGATCGTCAAAGTACGAGGCGCAATGTTCTGACCACTAGGCTATCCCCGTCTTCGTTGCTTATAATTATGTGGTCTCAGTGGGAGATGCCAAGGAGTCTATCTTTGCCGGCAGGAAAGCAGTAGTGACTCTCTCACTCACTCACTCACTCACTCACTCACTCACTCACTCACCATCTGCAGCATGATTTCAGTACGTGGCAGTGGGGGGGCCTGTCACAGGGCCTGGTAGTTGACCCCAGTAGGCTCAGGCCCTCCTCACTTCTCTCCACTTCCACATCTGGGAAAGGGAAAATTATATTCAGCGTGCGCACGCGCGCGCACGCGAACACACACACACATGCATGCACGTATACACGCTCGTGTGACACATACACACGCATGCATGCACGCACGCATACACGCGCGTACAAGACACACGCACACACACACATTCGCACGTACACACACGCACACAAGCAGCTCAGGCGCGCGCGACATACACGCACACACACACACACATACACAAGCACGCATGAACGCGCGTGCGACACACACGAGCACACACACACACGCACACACACACGCACCACACACCACACGCACACACACACCACACACAACACACACACACACACACACACACACACACACACACACACACACACACACACACACACACACACACACACACACACAGACACACACACACACACAGAGACACACACACACACACACACACACACACACACACAACACACACACACACACACACACACACACACACACACACACACACACACACACACACACACACACACTCAAGATTCAAGATTAAATTCTTTCAACCCTTTTTACACTATGGAGGATTACATACATATTTAACGGGAAATTAAACCCAACAGCAATCGACTTTGATATTTCAGTACCAATAGAAAAAACACACACACACAAAAAACAGTGTTTAGTGTGAAAGCGAGCAATTATAGTGATATAATCAACATAACAATGAAAAAAAGTGCCAGGCATTTTAAAAATTATTACATCCCCTTTCTTTTAAAAAAAAATACAATTCAATTAATGGCTATGGGGAAAAAGGTACTCAATTGTAAAAGAAAACAATTACATGTTCATGAAATAGGCTACCGGCAAATATGATAAATTTCGACAGACAGAAGAACTTGTCGAGATTTGCATTTTGTCAGTTTAATAATAATAAAAAAAAGATAACTTGACATAAGCTGCACCCACGCACGCACGCACGCGCGCGCGCACGCACACACACACACACACACACACACACACACACACACTCACACACATACACACCACACACTCACACACATACACACACACACACACACACACACACACACACACACACACACACACACACACACACACACACACGCACGCACTCTCTCTCACACACACACACACACACACACACACACACACACACACATAACACACACACACACTCACACACACACACACTCACACACACGCACTCACACACACACACACACACACACACACACACACAACACACACACTCACACACACACACACACACCACACACACACACACACACACACACACACACACACACACACACACACACACACACCGCCTGCGTTCTCAGGAATGGAAGCCGCATTGGCAAGGGCGACAACCAGCAGAACGAAGACAAGGCAGCGGAACATCCTCCCCTCTCTGTTGATAATGGCGTCAAGCTCTGTTGGTAACGATGGTACTGGAAAAAAAAGTTTGACAGTTTATTTTCAACACCTTGACAGGGGATTTTCTCCTTGCAGTTAACCGATTCCACTCTAGCGAAAGTCCATCGGATAAGACTTTAAACAGAGGTCCTGTGTGCGAACGAACACAGAACATTTTGCGCACACGTTAAAAAAAAAAAATGGGTAGGCGCTGCACTTGTGGCGACGCGCTCTCCCCGGGGAGAGCAGCCCGAATTTCACGAAGAGAAATCTGCTGTGATATAAAGGGGTATAAAAAAAATATAAAATATAAAAAAAGTTCTGGCTTTCGGAGGAGTAGGCCATTGTGTGCCGGTAGAAACGAACGACCACATTAATCAAAAACTGCATGCACACTGGTGTCGTGAATACGGCTTCTTTCATGGTGGGTAAAAACGGCCATAATTATACGCAAAATCTCACTAGTGGCCTCGAAGCTCTAGCCCTGAAACGAAAAAAACACACACAACAAAACTAGGCCTATGGATCATTGTTTAGCTCGTCTGCACATTCATCAACTGAATCTATAAAAGCGTTTTCCACGAGTTTCAGCCATATTGAACTACAACGTTGATAAACAAGAATGATAATACGAATTAGTATTATTTTTTATCGTATGGTATGGTATGGTATGGCATGGTAGGGTAGGGTAGGGTAGGGTAGGGCAAGGTAGGGTAAGGTAAGGTAGGGTAGGGTAGGGTATGGTATGGTATGGTATGGTATGGTATGGTATGGTATGGTATGGTATGGTATGGTATGGTATGATATGGTATTGCATTGTTTTCTAGGCCTATTGTATTGTGTTGAATTGTATTGTATTGTTGTTAATTACCAGAGAAAACAGTAAATATTTTATGCCGATGTTAATTCCTTGCGAAAATAGTCATCATTTCTTTGCCCATGTTCAGTGTAAGTCCTGGATACCACAGTAGCTTTAGAAAGTCTTACAAGAACATGGCAGGTCTTGTGACGATTCTGTTGGCATTGTTTTGTCTTCTGCATAAAACAGGAAGAAGTGAACAGGGAGAAGTGAACAGGGAGAAGTGAACAGGCCGTTCCTTAAGATCATTCATACACTATTTACTCGGTGGGGAACATGGTCACTCCAATTCTTTAGAGTATTTTCAAAAACACCTTCAAGTTGTTTTTTTTAATACACCCCAACCCAGACAAAAAGGTAAATGGTAAAGGTATCCAATAACCTTTGTGGTCGTAGAGGAGCGAGGCATCAGAGACCTTTCTAGGGGCCAGCATATTGAGGGCGGTGCCCATCTCCTGTCCCTCGCTGCTTTACCTTCCCTGACCCTAAAAAGGGCAGGTACCCATTCACAGCTGAGTGAACTGGGGGACTGTACTGACTGTTCTGAAGCCAAGGCGCACAAACGGTCGCCCATCCACTTGATGACCACGCTCACTGCTGCTTAATCTTATTTTGGCTGAGCTATCCTGTCCTTAAAAGAAAGTTTTCATCCTCGTCTTCAGCTAATGTGTTTGACACACGGGAAACTGATCTAACCTAAAAGTGTCTTGACACAAGATGTGGCATGAGAATCACTTCACCTTCACCTGTCCCGTAGTCCCGTAGACCGTGGGAGCACAACTGAAGATTCTGCAACCAGCCTCCTCCACTCCCCTCCGGCCAAAAGAACAAAACAAAACAAAACCAAAAAAAAAAAGAACCCAACCAAACAAACAAAGCAAATAAACAAGCCTAAGACTCTCAATATGCCAAGTTCAGGGCTTGTGATCAACTCCGCCATTGCCTGGTCCCAAGTCCAGGATGCGATAAGGAGGAGGGTCTTGCGTTGGGCTAGCAACCCACCATGTAAAGAAATCTACGCTACAGAAACGCCAACAAAATCTTCAAATCATCAAATCTTGGGTGATGAGCTGGGGACTGATGCAGCAATGCATCAGATGAAGAGTAGAGATGAAAGCCGAAAGGAAGTTTCTACTCTGACGGAGTCCTTGGCGAAACCCAAACAACAAGTGAGAATGGCAGCATGGAATGTACGAACGATGTATGAAAGTGGAAAGACAGCACAAATTGTGAGGGAGATGAAAAGATACAACATTAACATTCTAGGCATCAGCGAGATGAGATGGACAGACTCCGGAATTATGGCTCTTGGTACAGGAGAAACAGTGTGCTATTCCGGGCGTAATGATGGACAACACCAGGAAGGAGTTGGAATCATTATGGACAGGCAGACAAGAAAGAGTCTAATGGGATGGGAGCCAGTCAGCGCCCGAATCATCAGAGCCAGGTTCTTTTCCAGGTATGCAAAGACCACCTTGATACAGTGCTACGCACCCACAGACCAAGCTACTGAAGAAGAAAAAGACCTGTTCTATAGCAACCTCCAAGAACAACTCGACAGGACACCTCGACATGACATCCTTCTTCTGATGGGCGATTTCAATGCAAAAGTTGGAGCCGATAACATTGGATATGAATCATGCATGGGAAAAGAAAGTGAGGGAGAGCGAAACGACAATGGGCAGCGTTTTGTAGATTTGTGTCTGGAGAACGGCCTAGTGATAGGAGGCACCATCTTCCAGCACAAAACCATTCACAAGTTGACATGGGTGTCACCAGATGGGAAGACGAGCAACCAAATAGACCACATTGCCATCAACCAGAAATGGAGGAAGACAATGAAAGATGTCAAGGCATTGAGAGGGGCAGACGCAGGCAGCGACCACCATCCTGTGTTGTGCAAATTACAACTCAAGCTGAAGAGGACACACAAAAAGAACAGAGAACAACCTTTTGACTCTGGGCGACTGAAAGATCCAGGAGTGAAGGCCCAGTTCACAGTGGAGTTGACCAACAGGTTTAAAGCTCTTGAAGACTTTCCAGCAGATGATATCAACACCCTTTGTGACAGTATGCAGAAAGTATTTACTGATGCCAGTAAAGATGCACTGGGCTACAGGAAAAGAGAGAGGAAAGAATGGATCTCAGAAAGCACCTGGAATCTTATTGACGAAAGAAAAGCAGCAAAACAACTCATGCTAACTGGCAGTGAGGAGGACAGATCTACAGCTGCAGAGACTTACAGAGAACTGAACAGAGCAGTCAAGAAGAGTGTCCGGAGAGACAAAAGAAAATACACAGACACTTTAGCCTCAGAAGCACAGTTAGCCTCTGAAAAAGGTGACAGCAGAACTGTGTACAAGATCACCAAGACTCTCACCGGAGGATTCACCAGCAAGACAACAGTAGTCAAGGACAAGGAAGGGAAAGTCCTCATGAAGGAAGAAGACCAACTCAACAGATGGGCCGAACACTTCACAGAAACACTGAACAGACCAGATCCTGATGAAGAGGCGATCATTGAGGACACAGTGTTCCTCATTGAAATGAAAAGAGGACGTATCACACAGCAAGAGATTCAAGAAGCCATTAGACAGGCGAAAGGAAACAGAGCACCTGGTGAAGACAGAATCACTGCAGATATGCTGAAGGCAGACCCCACTGTGAGTTCCAGAGCATTGGAAAATCTCTTCAATAAAGTGTGGGAGGAAGAGAAAGTACCAGACACTTGGAAGAAAGGCATTATCATCAAGCTACCCAAGAAAGGCGACTTAGCAACATGTGGAAACTGGAGGGGCATAAATCTACTCTCTGTTCCGGGAAAAATATTTTGCAGAATTCTCCTGCAAAGAATGAGACAAGCTATCGAGAGAGTTCTCAGAGAGGAACAAGCTGGATTTAGAAGTGGAAGAGGATGTACAGACCAAATTTTCATCTTACGCACCATTGTGGAGCAGTCGCTTGAATGGAACTCTTCACTCTATATCAACTACATCGACTTTGAAAAGGCGTTCGATAGCATCCATCACCCCTCACTCTGGAAGATTCTCAGAGCTTACGGATTCCCACCAAAAGTCATCAACATTCTCAAAGATATGTACGCTGACAACCAGTGCTGTGTGCGCCACAATGGACAACAAAGCGAATGGTTCCACGTGAAGACTGGTGTCAGGCAGGGCTGCGTGATTTCACCAACGCTCTTCCTTGTCGTCATCGATTGGGTGTTGAGGAAAGCTACAGAAGACCGACCAAGAGGACTGGTATGGGGACTGACATCCCGGCTTGAGGACTGTGACTTTGCAGACGACATTGCTCTCCTCTCACACACTCAGACGGACATCCAGGAAAAAACAACAAAAGTTGATAAAACAGCAAGAAGCGTGGGACTCAAGATCCACCCAGACAAGACAAAGATCATGAAAGTAAAGACAAAGAGTGCACGGAAGACAAATGTGCGTGGCGCAGACTTGGAAGAAGTACAACACTTCAAATACCTTGGCAGCTACATCTCGTCCAACAGTGATATTGAGAAGGAGGTCTCAACTAGAATTGGTCTTGCAGCACAGGCCTTCAACAGACTGCAAAACATCTGGAAGTCAACAGTCTTGCAGACCAATACAAAACTAAAAGTGTACAAATCAAACGTCCGCTCAGTCCTCCTCTACGCCTCAGAGACCTGGAGAACCAACAAAAAGATTGAAAGCCGACTCAGAGGCTTCGAAAGCAGGTGTCTTCGCCGCATCCTCAAGATCCACTGGGAACAACATGTTACCAATAGAGAAGTGAGCAAAAGGACTGGCATCAACAACATCATAGAAGAAGTGAAACAAAGGCGATGGAGGTGGCTGGGCCATGTCCTCAGGATGAACAAGACCCGACATCCACATGCTGCACTCAGATGGGCACCACCTGGAAAAAGGAAGAGGGGCAGGCCGTTAGGTACATGGAGGAGAACTATAGAAGAAGAAATGAAAATAATGGGCAAAACATGGAATGAAATCAGCTGGCTTGCCCAAGACCGAGATGGCTGGAGGAGACTTGTTGGCGCCTTTTGCTCCACCCGGAGCGAGGAGGATTAAGTTAAGTTAAGGGCTTGTGATCAACTTTTTTTTTCAAACTCTAAACCCAGACTTGCTATGAGATTAACAAAGTACTAGAATAACGCTACCCCCTGATTCTACAGTTGTTACAAGATCTTTCTTGCTCACTCACCTCAAAGCAACTTGGTTCACTGGATCGGATGACAAAGATGCCTTGGATTCTAATGATGGCTGCCCGTCTGATATTTATAGCAGTAGGAGGAGCCAGGTGCCTCTCCTCCTAGTGACCTCCCTCCACCCACCCACCCCCCTCCCCCAACTCGACCAATCTCTGCTCGCTGTTCTGGACAACAAACTGCCAGTCCCCTGCTCCTCGGCACCTGCCTGCACACTGATTGGACAAAGCTGGTGTCACCCGCTGCTCCCTCCTCTTTCCACTCCACTTTCCTTTATTTTTCTTGTTTAGATATGTATATGGATGCAATTTTCATACACACACACGGACGAACACGCACATACACACACACACACACTCCTACACGCGCACGCATGCACACACGCACGCACGCTCGCTCGCTCGCACTCACACACACACAAACACCACCACCAGCACCACCACCCACCCACCAACATCCGCCTACCC
>JASPKP010001035.1:12500-15000 GCA_030674155.1 Stramonita haemastoma | reverse complement strand
GTAGTGTAGTGTAGTGTAGTGTAGTGTATTTCAGTGCAGGGTAGTGCAATACTGTGCAGGGTAGTGCAATACTGTGCAGTGTAGTGTAGTGTAGTGCAGTGCAGTGCAGTATAGTGTAGTGTAGTGTAGTGTAGTGTAGTGTAGTGTAGTGTAGTGTAGTGTAGTGTAGTGTAGTGTAGTGTAGTGTAGTGTAGTGTAGTGTAATACTGTGCAGTGTAGTGCAGTGCTGTGCAGAGCAGTGCAGTGCAGAGCAGTGCAGTGCAGTACAGTTCAGTGTAGTGTAGTGTAGTGTAGTGTAGTGTAGTGTAGTGTAGTGTAGTGTAGTGTAGTGCAGTGCAGTGCAGTGCAGTGCAGTGCAGTGTAGTGCAGTGCAGTGCAGTGCAGTGCAGTGCAGTGCAGTGCAGTGTAGTGTTTTAGTCCTTTTGTATTATACTGTAGCATGCTGTGGTGTTCAGCATTACGTTTAATGTGCAATACTGTTCTGTGTTTTGCAATGCTATATCATATATATGCATGTATCTTAGTAAACACTTGCGTGCGTACAGACGCATGTATACATACATACATACGTACGTACGTACGTACTTACATACACACATACATACATACGCACATACGCACATACGCACATACATACATACATACATACATACATACATACATACATACATACATACATACATACATACATACATACATACATACATACATACATACACACAAACACACTGACATTCACACACAAAACACACACACACACACACACACACACACACACACACACACACACACACACACACACACACACACACACACACACACACACACACACACACTCACACTGGTAGACACAGTAAGTAAAGTAGGTTATCAGACAAATGTTTCTTTATTTCCCAGCTGGTAACGATGACACCAATGCAAAAGTAATCTATCCACATCAGTCTAAAATCACTTGTTTGTTAATAGACTTTAAAATGAAGACACACAATCCATCCACATAGCTCTAAAGTACTTAAGAACATTGAAACAATTAACTTTGAAGAAAAAAGCCTTTGCCTGAATACTCCAACCGAATGAGTACAGCATGCTGTGTACATTTCTTGTAACCTTGGAACAATCTGCTTGTTATCAGTTACTTACTTTACAACACGTAGCTCAAGAATATATGCCTAACAACAACACGTGGCTTCTGAACAGTTACCTTACAGTATAATTGTAATCTCTGAACACATACCTTACAGCATAATTGTAATCTCTGAACACATACCTTACAGCATAATTGTAATCTCTGAACACATACCTTTCAGCATAATTGTAATTTCTGAACAGATACCTTACAGCATAATTGTAATCTGTGAACAGATACCTTACAGCATAATTGTAATCTCTGAACACATACCTTACAGCATAATTGAAGTCTCTGAACACATACCTTTCAGCATAATTGTAATCTGAACAGATACCTTACAGCATATTATTGTAATCTCTGAACATATACCTTGCAGCATAATTGTAGTCTCTGAACACATACCTTGCAGCATAATTGTAGTCTCTGAACACATACCTTAGAGCATACATGTAGTCTCTCAACACAGACCTTACAGCAATAACTGTAATTTCTGAACATATACCTTACACTGTTACAGCATAATTGTAATCTCTGAACATATAACTTACAGGATAATTATTATTTCTGAACAGATACCTTACAGCATAATTGTAATCTCTAAACAGATACCTTACAGCATAATAGCAATCTCTTAACATATACCTTACAGCACATAATCTCTAAACAGACACCTTGGAACATATATCCTCTGGACATATGCCTTGGGCCCTTCTGAATAGATCCTCTAAAGCATTCTGAATAGATGTCTTGGACCATGTGGACTCTAAACAGATGCCTTAGAACATGTCATCTCTAAACAGATAATTTAAAATATGTAATATCAAAATAGCATAACGCGTAAACGTTAAAACGTGTAATCTCTCAACAGATACTTCCAGAACCTATATGCTGTGAACGGAAACCATAGAACATGCACTTTTTAAACAAATGCCTTAGAACTTGTAATCTCTTAACATATAGCTTATCAATGTAGTCTTTTAACAGAAACCTCAGAACATAATGATCTGTTGTACTCCCTAAACATATATCTTAGAAAGTGGATTTGAATTGTATGAATTGTATCGAATTGTATATCATTTAAAGTCACGGCAGATTTCTCTACGTGAGATTCGGACCGCTTTCCCCGGGGAGAGCGTGTCGCCACAAGAGCAGTGCCACCCATTACTTTTTTTTCTTTTCCTGTATGCAACTGTATTTTTTTCCTTATCACAGTGACTTATTTTTACAGGGACAACTCTCTTGTTGCCATTGATTCTTTAACCTGCGCTTAAAATGTGTAACACACGGGACCTCGGTTTATCGCCTCATCCGAAAGACGGGCACCCAGACACCACTCATTGTGTAATGGATAGGGCAAAAGTTTCGTGCCCA
>JASPKP010001035.1:0-7500 GCA_030674155.1 Stramonita haemastoma | reverse complement strand
GATGAGTCTTTCTCCAACAGGGTTTTGAAATGTTGAAACCAACTGTCAACTGATATACTATTCTTTGGCTGACTATTTCTAAATGACGCCTTCTTAACACATTTCCAGAACTGGACTTGAGAAGAGATTGAAGACACCATGTCTGCAAGTAATGTCATATTATACTGTTTCCTTTTCCTTTCTAGCATGTATTTATATTCCCTTCTTAAAACACAGTACAAGTTTCTGTCTTCATTCTTTAACGTTTTCCGGTAAGTCTTTAATAATTTTCTTACCCTGTACTTCATACTTTTACATTCATTATCAAACCATGTTGCATTTGATAAACCTTTTTTTACATGTACCTGTTTCTTCATACATTCAGCACTGGACTTTATACAACTATTAAACAAATCTAGAGCTTCATTAATGTTCTCATCAATCATCTGTAAGGCATTTGAAAAAGTTACACACATGTCTTCCTCACAAAGATTATCTTTATAAGCTGAGAGTTTGTTTTCATCCCACACAAACTTTTCCACAACAGATGGCTCTTCGACTGTTACATACGTTTTATACAATGGATTAATATGTAATTCCACAGGAAGGTGATCTGAATCAGAACGTTCAGCAACAAACAAACGGCATGAGTCAAAAATCTCAGAGAACAAATCATCTGACACTACAAAATAATCATTAACACTGCATCCTCCATCAGAAATGTACGTATAGCGACCCTGCTGATCACCATTACATACACCATTCAGAATTTGTAAACTAAATGTAGTACACATATTCAATAATAATTTACCATAATTATTTATAACAGAATCTTCAGAATAACGATTACCACTAAGAGACATGCTTTTACTTTGAAACTCTGAAATAAAATCATCTGCCACATGATGGCAAGAAAAGTTTGATGTCCTACTGTTTAAGTCTCCACACAATATTATATCAACTTCATCCAAAGCAACCACACAATCGGCTAAATATTCTTCCATCATAGCAATCCCACTATCATTATCAAACATGTTATAAAAAGGAGAGCCTTCAGGTGGGATATACACACATACAAGCAAAACATTTCTTGAGGTACACAATAAAGATTTGTCACAGAGAAAAGTACAAATGTTAGGGTATGGAACATCTAAATATTTTACAAGAGCAGATAACTCATTCTTAATTAAACAAACTACTCCCCCTGATCGTCTCCCTTGATGGCTAACTTTAGTTGCCGCCTTACAGAAGGCTTTATAGCCACTAAAAACATCTGGCTGGATATTTTCCAAAAACGTTTCTGTCAGACAAATAAAATCAAAGCTACGCACATAAGATACAAAATCTCCATCGGCCAGTTTTGAAAATAATCCATTTACGTTCCAGGACAAAAATGAAAAAGTTTTATTTGCTTGATTTGTATTGCTACACTCTGGTTGATCTACTACATCATCTAAACTCACATTTTCACTACTTCCATTAATATGACAAGACATCAAATTAATACTATCAACTGTACCAAAATCATTATTTAAAGAGGACTCTTTATTTAAACATGGTCTAAAACCAGATGACAAATCATTAGGCCTATGTAGGGTTAGGTCTAGGGCTAGCGTACTGCAGTCTTTGTCTTTGTCTCCTCGCCCGGCAAAGCCAGGTCCCGTCTTGCTGGTTACAGCACAAAGCCCAGTCTTGCTGGTTACAGCACAAAGCCCCTTTACTGAAGTAGGTCTAGGTCTAGTCCTATCTAACTGAGACTTTACGCCCGGTGTAAGTTTACTTTTCCTACCCCCCTGTGAATTACCTCTACAGACAGATGTGTGTATGGGCCGGCCAACAAGCTATTTGTTTCTTTCGAGATCATTGAGGGTCACCTTTTCACCATCAATGATCAAATGATCAAAGATCATTCTCACATTCTTTCCTTCTGCTCGGGCACTCTTCAAAAATGGGGTCAGTTTGCGTCTAATATCTCTAACAGCTTGGGAAAAATCTTCGTCTACAAAAATCTTTGAGCCCTTTAGCCGAGTCTTTGCCTTCAGTATGCTAAGCTTATCTTGATAAAAACAACACCTAGCAATAATGGGAGAGCTGGGTTTAGAGTTTATCCTATGCACTCTATCGAATTTCACATCTGCTATATCCATTTTTTCTGAGAGAAGACTTTTTACAATCCTCTCACAGTCAGCTCCAGTCTCATCAGCTCTTTTATCTAAACCATGAAAAATGACGTTGTTTCGTCTGGACCTTCCTTCTAAATCATCAGATTTCTTTTCTAGTTTTCCAACCCTATCCATCAATTTTTTATTTGACTGTTTTAAGTCTTCATTTTCAGTTCTAAGAACGTCCATGTCTTTCTTCAGGCTGCACATTTCCTCTTTCAACGCACTAACACTGTCTGTCAACAATTTGATCTCATTGTTCAAACTGTCAGTTGTTGTTTTCAGCAAGTTTTCCACTTTTTCGATTTTTGCTGTCATGGTGTTAAAGGACAGTTCCTTAGGAGACCCAGTAGAAGAGGAGTCCTGGCCACGGTGTATGGTCGTAGGCGTGTTGGTGTAGGTAGTCACATCAGCCCTCGTTCTGGTTTTCCTGGATGCTGTGCCTGTGATGGTGCTCCGACCACCAGCACCATCAACCAAGCTGGTCTGCCTCAGCTTGCGGCCAGTGGATCCAGGGGTGGTGGGTCCAGGGTTGGTCTCCACATCGCCACACCGTAATAAAAGCCCCCCCCAAAATAAGTAGGTGAGGGTCAGTCCTAACAGGACACCGTCTCGCCGGTTTCTCAACGTCAGAATGGCGTTTCTCATAGTTGATTTAAATTCTGCCCGTTTAGACATGAAGGAGGCGAACACTGCGGCAAATGTCCCACACACAGCTCTGTACAACTGCACGGATATGCCCATCCTCCTGATCTATCTATATACAATCAATGAAGATTTAAAGCCACTTAAAAACTAGTTTTTGAATCAGAAAAACACCAGCTCGATTTCAATATGTCTTCGTCTTCACATCACGTAATTGGCCCCCCGAGTGAGTGAGAGAGAGAAAGAGAGAGAGAGAGAGAGAGAGAGAGAGAGAGAGAGAGAGAGAGAGAGAGAGAGAGAGAGAGAGAGAGAGAGAGAGAGAGAGAGAGAGAGAGAGTGAGTGAGGGAGGGAGGGAGGGAGGGATTGTTTGACGGACGGACAGACAGATTGACTGATAATCTTTATTCCACAGAAAATATTTGACTTTTTAATTTGGCCCTTGAGAGTGAGAGAGAGAGTGAGAGAGAGAGAGAGAGAGAGAGAGAGAGAGAGAGAGAGAGAGAGAGAGAGAGAGAGAGAGAGAGAGAGAGACAGACAGACAGACAGACAGACAGACAGACAGAGAGACAGAGAGAGACAGAGAGAGAGACAGAGAGAGAGACAGAGAGAGACAGAGACAGAGACAGAGAGGCAGAGGCAGAGACAGAGAGACGGACGAGCGGATGAATAGATAGATAGACAGACAGACAGACAGACAGACAGACAGACAGATAGATAGATAGATAGATAGATAGATAGATAGATAGATAGATAGATAGATAGATAGATAGATAGATAGATAGATAGATAGATAGATTTTCCCCTTGCTCCGTGATTCACTTAACGGTGAGATTTTACATATGCGACTGTTTTTACCCACCATTAAGGCAGCCACACTTCGACTTCGGGGAGGATGTCTAAACAAGACACTTTTTTTTTTTTTTTTTTTTTTTTTTTTACAATACACAAAATTGATATGCTTTAAGTTCGGTTTTTATAAAAAAAATTTCTCATCTGTTCCCACCGGCACTAATAGCCTACTCTTTCGAAAGGTGGAACGGGTTTTAACGAGTGGGCAAGATGTTCTGCGTGTATCCGCACTCAGGATCCTGGCTTACAGTCTCATCCAAAGGACTTTTGGGGGAAGTTGTGTCAGCACTGATGTTAACCCCAAGGGAATAATCCCCTCGAACAGATGCCTCGGTGGTGGCTCGAACCCGGGCCGTGAGATCGCGAGCACAACGCTCTATCCACTAGGCTATCCTCCGCCATCCCCCTTCCCTTTGATTTTGTTCCTTCCTTCCTTCGGTTAGAGCTCCATGGTGAGATTTCGCGTGTGCGACAGTTTTTAATCCAACATTAAGGTAGCCGCATTCCGACTTCGGGGAAGATTTTATATGATTTGGACTTATTTGATTTGACTTGACTTGACTGGACTTGATTTGATATCAGTTTGGTTTGGGTTGATTTGGCTTGGGTTGATTTGATTTGATTTGGTTGCAGTTGATTTGATATCAGTTGATTTGATTTGATTTCAGTTGATTTGATTGGATTTCAGTTGATTTGATTTGATTTGATGTCAGTTGATTTGATTTGATGTCAGTTGATTTGATTTGATTGGATGCCATTTGATTGGATGTCAGTTGATTTGATTGGATGTCAGTTGATTTGATTGGATGTCAGTTGATTTGATTGGATGTCAGTTGATTTGATTGGATTTCATTTGATTTGATGTCAGTTGATTTGATTGGATTTCAGTTGATTTGATTTAATATCAGTTGATTTGCTGTGTTGGAACAGTGTGCAAGTACCTGGCGGTGGAACTGCAGGGGCGGCTGACGGAGACGGGGAAGGTGAAGGAGTACATAGAGACAGGCCACGGCATCATGCCCGGAGACCGAAAGCGCAAGCTGTACAAAAAATCGTACGTGTATTAATTAGGCCTATACTAGCGTTCAAAGAGAGATTCGGATTCGGATGTTTATTCATTAGGCCATAGCCCATAATGAAGGGGAAAGTGAACAAAAACATAATAAATCATATAAAACATTCAAACATAATATACTATCAACAATTTGATATTCACAATGATGATACAATTTCTCTCAGCTTAAATGCTTTATGAAGGGAAGTTAGACAAGTTCCAAAATATATCGTTATGTCTTGAGGAGGACATCAACAAAATCAATTTAAACATGCAAGGCTGTCGATAACATTTAGGTGAAATAATCTTTTCTCTGAGTTCAGTAAGAAATGGACAGCATAGAACTAAATGTACATCATCATCTTTATCACGTTTACAAAGGGGACATATCAAATCATTATCACTACACTCTCTTTCGATATAGAGAGTTCAGAGAGAGAGAGAGAGAGAGAGAGAGAGAGAGAGAAGAGAGAGAGAGAGAGAGAGAGAGAGAGAGAGAGGAGGAGAGAGAGAGAGAGAGAGAGAGAGAGAGATTGATTTGATTTATTCTTTTATATCGAGGACAATGGAATAAGCACCCTTGTGCTTTTTTTCATCCAGTCCCCGTGTGTATGCAGTTTTGTAAATGTCATCTGTTCTGAGAGAGAAAGAGAGAGGAGAGAGAGAGAGAGAGAGAGAGAGAGAGGAGAGGAGAGAGAGAGAGGAGAGGAGAGAGAGAGAGAGAGAGAGAGAGGGGGGGGGGGGGGGGGGGCAGACAGCCAGACAGACAGACCTTAAAAACAAGAGCAGAAGCAGAAACTTGAAGCTGATGGGATGTTCGTGCTCTTGTGCAGTCAATCAACCACCCACAATGCTTTAAATTAATCAAGCCAGCCACGAAGGCTACAGTATGGCGGTCACGATTTAAAGCTTGTCGTGATGATAATGTGAAGACGACCAAAGTGGTGGTGATGATGATGGTGGGGTTAAATAGTTTTGTGCGTGTGTTCATGTGTGCCGCATGTGAACACATTATTGTATGCAGGCATGCAGGGAGAAGAGGGAAGGGGGTAAAGGTGGAACACCTTACACCTGTTTTGATTTTTTCCCCTGGAGTTAACATCAGTGCTGACTCCACTTCCCCCAAAAGTCCTTCGGATGAGACTATAAACCGAGGCCCCGTGTGCGAACTCATGCAGAAAATCTTACGCACGCGTTAAATCCTGATCCACTTTTTGTAAGAGTAGGCCATTGAGTGCCAGTGGGAACAGATGACAAGATTTGCAAAATGGCACACACACGGGGACTGGATGTAAAAAAGCATATGAGTGCTTATCCCATTATCCTCGATATAAAAGAAGAAAGAAAGAAAGAAAGAAAGAAGAATAAAAAGCGCATTTGGAATCTAGATGAGCCATCCATCTAAAGCTTCCACCAAAAAAAAAAAAACCACCACCACAACAACAACAAAAATCCATCTCTCGTGGAATCGAAAGGGTAGACTAATTAATATGACCGGTGGCGTGGACGGCAGGAAGATAGTCTATTCAGAATGCACCTCAGACTGTACCAGGGTTTCGGGCATTGTTCTTTCTGAGGTATAGGTTATACCCAGCTACCGAAACCACGAAACATTTTTTTTCGGTTCTCTGTAAGACCTCAGAGTTTCACAAATAATGAGATGTAGCATAGGGGCCTATGGGACCGTTTTCGCCCACTATGCATTGACGGTAACCGCGTTTCGACTTCGGGGACTTTGGCTTACCGTGCATTATATGTTTATCAGGGAGCTGCGTTTCATCGAAGCCCTTCACGAGCCGCACGTGTGTGACAGACTGCTGGAGTACGACATCCATGCCGAACGTAAGAGGAGTCTCCGCTATGCCAAGGGACACAGCGAAACTCGCAAGACTCTCAAGTGGCTCAGGTAAGTGCTGTCATACTTTGTGTTGTGCTGATAGTGGGCTATGATTTTGAAAAATGAAATCAAAAGGTTTCTTTCCAAGGATTATAATGATAGGTGGGGACGGGATAGTTCAGTGGTCCGGGCACTCGTTCTCTCCATGCTGTAGTTTGCACAGTTTTAATCTGAGTTTAAAATTTGACGAGGGTGACAGCCCCGATATGGCCTGTGTGGTCTGCGGGGCTTTAAACAACATGATTGGATTGGATTGGATTGGATTGGATTGGAAGCAGCGTTGAACATGGTTGCCTCGGGAATGGGTGACTGTTTGCACGCCTTGGGTTCAGTACAGTCCTCCAGTGCACACATAGCTCTGTAAATGGGTACGCACCTTCTTTAGGGTCAGGGAAGGTAAAGCGGCGAGGGAGAGGAGATGGGCACCCCCCTCAAGATGCTGGCCCCTAGAGAAGCTGAGGTCTCTGACACCTCGCTCTCCAATGACCATTTAGGTGATGGGACATCTTTACTTTTTAAGAAATAACTTTCAGGGCGACAAACGCTTTCTTTTATCTAGGGAATGGCGCCATAGGAGAGAGAGAGGAGAGAGAGAGAGAGAGAGAGAGAGAGAGAGAGAGAGAGAGAGAGAGAGAGAGAGAGGAGAGAGAGAGAGAGAGAGAGAGAGAAGAGAGAGAGAGAGAGAGAAGAAGACAGAAAGAGAGAGAGACAGACAGACAGACAGACAGACAGACAGAGACAGACAGACAGACAGAGACAGACAGACAGAGACAGAGAGAGACAAGACAGACAGACAGACAGACAGACAGACAGACAGAGACAGACAGAGACAGACAGAGACAGAGAGCGCGGTCCAGCCGCCACAAAGAATAGCAACAACTGTTTAAAACATCACAATTATGATCATGATCAT
>JASPKP010001034.1:30000-33067 GCA_030674155.1 Stramonita haemastoma | reverse complement strand
GACAGACAGACAGACAGACAGACACGACAGACAGACAGACAGACAGACAGACAGAGAAAGAGAAGAAGAAACAGAGTCAGAGACAAGAGACAGAAAGTTGTTTAAACGTACTCTCCTATCCCCTCTACTTCAAGCACATATTACTTCTCAAAGACGAAGAATATCATAGGTCAGATCAGATAAGATGTCCACACACACACACACACACAAAAAAAAAGAAGCTACGCATTCCAGTAGCTCTCAAGAGTAGGGTGTTACACTTTGCGGAAACACCAAGAAGATGGAGTTCAGACACTGATGTGAAAGGAAATCCTAAGCCATTTCATATTCTGAGATGATTGGTTTAGGGGTCACAACACTAACAGCTTTTTTTTCTTTTTTTTTTTTTGCAAACACTCCCTTCACAGGAGGGATTCAATTCCAGCTTTCAAACACCATTTTTGCTCATATGACAGGTAACATAGTTGCTGTCTCAGCGTTCGATAAAGAGGAGGAGGTGGAGGAGGAGGAAGAAGAAGAAGAAAAGAAGAAGAAGAAGAAGAAGAACAAGAACAAGAACAAGAACAAGAACAAGAACAAGAACAAGAACAAGAAGAACAAGAAGATTTGCGAAGAAGAAGAATTGTGAAGAATTGCGAAGAAGAAGAATTGCGAAGAAGAATTGCGACGAAGAAGAAGAAGAAGAAGAAGAAGAAGAGAAGAAAAAAGAAGAAGAAGAAGAAGAAGAAGAATTGCGAGAAGAAGAAGAAAAGCGAAGAAGAAGAAGAAGAAGAAGAAGAAGAA
Organism: Stramonita haemastoma; assembly: GCA_030674155.1. NCBI lineage: Eukaryota > Metazoa > Mollusca > Gastropoda > Neogastropoda > Muricidae > Stramonita > Stramonita haemastoma. The sequence goes on along the minus strand of JASPKP010001034.1, from coordinate 32,284 downwards.
AAGAAGAAGAAGAAGAAGAAGAAGAAGAAAGAAGAAGAAGAAGATTGTGAAGAATTGTGAAGAATTGCGAAAAGAATTGCGATGAAGAAGAATTGCGACGAACAGACGACGACGACGACGACGACGACGACGAAGAAAGAAGAAGAAGAAGAAAAGAAGAAGAAGAAGAAGAAGAAGAAGAAGAGTTACGAAGACGAAGAAGAGAAAAGAAAAGCGACACCAAACTCCCTGAAAGAGATGTTCCCATGCCTTCAGGCAGTACAAGGAACATGGGTCTTCTATGCTAAGAGACGGAAAGATAGCTTTCTTGTCCACATATCAACCCATCTGTCAGTGTTCTATTGGATCTGACATCCGCATCGTAGATCAGAACCATGGTGATAGTATAACACCTCTGACATTTCCAAACTCGAAACCAGATTAGGTTATCAGGCAAATAAATGGTGGGTAAAAAAAACGGTTGCATACACTGACATCACACCATTGCTGAACCTCAGAGCTCTAGACAAGGAACATTAAAAAAAAATCTGATAGAAAAAGATGAACGCCAAGTAGTAGTGTCATGAAAATATACTGCCATACAACGTTCGTACCATTAAGAAACCAAAACATGTATCTTTCTAGTCTCTATCACTGGATATCACTGTCAATGGAGAGTTGTGATTGCCGATGTACTGTCATTCTTCCAGTGCGAATGCTCCTTCTTTGTGACTCCATTAAGTGTTCAATTGTCTTACAGCGTTGAGTGTGGTTACCATGTGGATGGTGACCGTTTGCGCGCCTTGGCTTCAGTGCAGTCCCCCAGTTCACGCCAGCTGTAAAATGGGTATCCTACCTCCCCTTTAGGGTCAGGAAGGTTAAGCAGTGAGGGAGAGGAGATGACGCCTGGCCTCAATATGCTGGCCCCTAGAGAAGCTGAGGTGTCTGACATCTTGCTCCCCTACGACCACATAGGTTAATAAGAACACCTTTAGCTTGATGTTTGTTGCTTTTTATAAAATTATTCTTAAAACACACGTGTTAATGATGGCAGTTTGCCTTCCATAACTTCATCCACTCTATCAATTTCTCTGATCTATCATTGTTTTATTGTTGTTTGTTGTTTTGCTCTTATTGTTTTTCGTTCCTCGGCTACAGCTCCAAGGGTCACCAAAGGTGAGATGTTCATGTGCCATTTTTAAAGCCCACCATTAAATTAAGGTAGCCACATTTCCGACTTCAGGGATGACGTCAAAACACAATACCAGTGTGGACGGCGTTTTTATCACATTTTGTCATCTTTTCACACCGATCCGAAATGACCTACTCTCCGAAAGGCGGAACAGGTTTTAAATCATGTGCAAACAAGAACGTTCAGCGTACATTGCACACGGAACATCGGTAAATTCTCACCCAAAAACGACTTGCGGGGAAGTGGAGTCGGCACTGATGTTTAAACCAGAGGAAAAAATCCCTTCAAAACAGTGCCGTCAGTATGGCTCGAACCAGGAGCCACCAATCACGCTCATAAAACACTAGGCTAACCCCCGCCCCCCCCCAACAACACCACACACAACACCACACACACACACACACACACACACACACACACACACACACACACACAACACACACACACACACACACTTGACAATGATTTAACTCCACCTCTAAACCATTTCCTTTAAAGACGGAGACAGATCGAATAGCAGATACCCTGTCCAATTGTTCCTGTCATAATATAGCCTAACACTTCAGTCCCAGTTTCCTAACACTCACTACAAGGCCACACCGCTTGGCTTTGCTGTCAAAGAAAGGTGTTAGTTGCCTGAAGTCTGTGCGTCAAAACCCTGTCCTTGTCTTTAGAGGCAGCATAATTGATTATTGATTGCACACCCACCCTGTCTTCATCAGGGTCAGACAATCTTCTGATTGAGTTTAGAAGCTGTGCTGACGATTAAAGGTCTAGTCCATTATTGGTTGGGGCGGGATAGCTCAGTGGTCAGAGCGCTCGCATTCCCCCCCAGTAAAGTTAAGCAGCGTCGAGCGTGGTTACCAATTGGATGGGTGACCGTTTGCGCGCCTTGGCTTCAGTACAGTCCCCCCTTTTCACCCAGCTGTAAATGGGTACCTGCCCCTTTAGGGTCAGGGAAGGTAAAGCAGCGAGGGAGAGGAGATGGGTGCCGCCCTCAATATGCTGGCCCCTAGAAAAGCTGAGGTCTCTGACACCTCTCTCCCCTATGACCGCTTAGGTTATGGAACACCTTTACTTTATCTTTTACATTCTTGGTTAGGACCGTTCGAC